>CAJVQA010003216.1:0-20001 GCA_910591915.1 Cetraspora pellucida
CTTTTAGTTTGCTTGCTAAATATATAAAGGAGTCCAGTGTAGAAGAACCACTTTGACCTTTATAAAAATCATTATTTGTATAGTAGCCTCTTCTACTTTCTCCAATAAGTTTTCTGTTTTTGTTAGTATGAAATTCGGTACAAGTGATTGTCAGGGAGAGTTCTGTTTGTATTTTTTTGTATAACCAAGATTATATAATGCCTTATAATCTGCCAGTCATGCTAATGTGACTATAGTTACAGATATCTTATTTAACTAATTGACAAAAAGTCATTATTGTAATATTATTTGTATATTATATAAATGATTATCCAAATTTTTACTATTAATAGATTTTGAACTTATAACTTACTACTTGAAAGGTTGACAACTTATCCACTTTACTAAGTTACCATACTCCTAATGTTTCTTATTAAAGTATTTCTATCTGTATATATTTCTAATTACTTTTCTTTTGATATTGTTAAGATTGCTATCTATATTGCTACTAGTTTACTATTATTGATGTCTGCTATTTTTCTAGATCTAGTACTACTTTTTCTTTTAATATTTTAGTATTTTGTTTGGACCTATCTTATAATTATTTTATTTTTGATTACTATTTCTTTATATTTGTTGCATCATTTATATATATTATATACTTATTTTTGTTTTTTGTTATATTTCTTTTTAAAACTTCTATTTTTTTGGTTAATGCTCTTTTTTAGCTTTTGCTATCTAATAATTTTTATTTCTAACTCTTCTATTATTCTAATCTTTTTAAGTTTTTGTTTTCTAAATTCTGATTTGTTTATTTTTATTGTTTCTGTTATTTGATCTATTACTATATTAATTTTGTTGCTATATTTTTTTATTAATATATCTGAAATTATATTAATTTTGCTATTTATTCTAATTTATTGTTAACAGCTATTTTCTGTCTATTTATTTTCTTTTATATAGCTATTATATCTATTTATTTTGATAGCTAGCTTATTTTCTTTACTCTGCATTTGTTAGTCTTTTACTAATATTTTTTTTCTTTTTGACTATTTTTCCTAACTGTCTATGATTTTGTATATTATATACTATTTATTCTTTTCTTTATTTATTTTTTGACATATTCTTTCATTTAATTTACATTGTCTAAGTATTTGTCTATTTGTTTTAAAATGTCTTTTGACCCTTTACTTTCTGGTTACTAAGCATCTTTAGTTTTATCATTTTGAACTATTCTGTTTTTTTTTCTTTATTTAATAGGTTTTAATAATTTTTTTAGCTATTATTATGTAATTAATCTTTTTACTTTTGTATTTAGCAGCTGATTTAAGTATACTAAATCTGCTTTATTTATTCTAATTCTGCTTTTTTTCTATAAACAAATATCTAAAAGCTTGTTTATTTTGATGTTATATTCAAACATTATTCATAAATCTCCTTTTGTTCTTATATTTATTTTTAATTTTTTTGCTTTTAATATTATTAAACATACTAAATTATTTCTTTAATTGTTTATTTTCTCTCTAGTTTCTATATATCTTCTGTTAGATCTGCTTTTTGGCAACTTTATATTATTTTTAGTTTTGTTAACTATCTAAGACTTTCTTGTCTGTTTAATCTTATTAATAGGTTACTTACTTGTTTTATTACTAACTCTTGTTATAGCATTCTATAGCTTCTAAGATCTTTATACTCTATTATGCAGTTTTCTAATGGTTTTTGTGGGTTACTCTTCTGTTTTGTTAAATTTATTATTAGTTAATATATTTTACTTATACTTTTTTTGATATCTTTGTTAGTTATAGCATATAATTTAATTTTGATATTATTATTATATTGTTTATATATGCAATCTAACTCATTGTTATTCTTTTGTATTTAAAAACTTTTATTGTTTGGCTTATTATTCTTTTTACTTTTTTCTTTACTAGTACTTTATATATTCTGTTATTTAATCATATTTCTAGTAAATAAATTATCTTATTTTTTAGTTCTTCTATTATTTTGCTTTTTTCAAATATCACTTTACTTTTTTCTTTTTTACCTTTTGTATTTATTATTAGCAGCTTTGATTTAGTTCTATTTATCTTTATATCATTTATTATAAAGAACTTTTTTGGTATTTATAAGATCTTATTAGCTGCTTTCTACTATTTACAATCTATGTTATATGCAATTATTGCTTGATAATATTTTGTAATATTGTTGCATTGTATATTTTTCAGATTTATTACTCTACTATATATCCTAAACTTTTATTTTTTTGTATCCTTTCTAATAATAAATTATAAAAGAGTTATCATATTAATATTAATATTATTTTACTTTAATCTATACATTTTCTGCTGTTATTTCTTATGTTAAACTATAGGCTGTAATAATTTTCAGTTGTTTCTTATAAAAAAGATTTAAAATATAAAGTTAAAAAACTTTTTCTTGAAAATTCTGATTTTATAACAAAATTGAAAAAATAAAAAAATTTTTTTGAAAAAGCTAAACTAAAACAAATTTTAACTAATTAATTAAATACTAGCATGAACAAATAGCATAGTTTAAACTTTAACAGAATTAAATGAAGTCACAAAAAAGCTTTCTGCACTTCAGTCTTCTTTTTATCTTTGTTGCTAACTAAGTTAGCAACTGGAACCAATATTAACAACAATAATAATAAGTTTCAAGATAGATATTTCAAATAGTATTCATAGATACAATTCATTTAAGAAACTATAGATAAACAGAACAACAAGAAGAAGCACAAAAGCAACAAAAAATTGCTATCTCTATACAAACTAGTAATAGAAAAAATACTAATAAAAAAAAAATTAAAAAAATAAAAATTCTAACATATTTCTGAAAAATCTAGCAATAACATCATTACATATAACAACAACAACCACATTCTCAAATCTTCTTATAAATAACCAAACTGAAAAAGACCTGATCTAGAATCTAAATAATATAGATGCTGCTTTCCTTTTGCCAATGCAGATAGAAAAAACAAACAACTCAGCTCCATCCAATCAAATGCTTTAGTCCAATCTGGATGTCAGCACTACAGAACAACAACTCAATATGAAAATAGAGCACATATCAACAAACATAAAGGATAACAACAATGAAAAAACAAAATTAATCAATACAATACTTGAAAAACAGCTACAAAAAATTATCATACAGCCAAGCATTAGTTAAAAACCTTTTAGAGAAAACTAGAAGAACACCAAACCCTTATTTTAAAGCTAATAAAGAGAAAGAATGAAAAAAACATATACAGACAGCTCTAGAAAGAATCAGACAGATAAAACTAGAGCTATTTGATGCAATAATTTGAACATGACAAAAAATCAAAAATGCACTAACCTTACTTCAAAACTTGAAAGAATTAATCAGATACAAGTTGTTAACAAAACCAACTACTAATTATATCCCAACTGCAATAAAAGCAAATTTCTTTTACAGAGATACAGCCTTCTTCAGAAGCTTTACTCAAGTTTTAGCAATTAGACCACAACACCAAAATGAATTTAATAGCCTATTTTTCAATGTCTTGGATGTATATAAAAAACAGCATAATATTTTAGCTACTAACAAAAAAAACTGGAACCAAATTTTTGAATTATTGTATACAAAGCTAGCACTAGACTACCTAACCAATTTAAACTTCAACCTCTTAGACGCTTGTGAAATCACATAATATATTTTCTACTTAATTGGTTTTGTAAAAATTCAACAGAATCTAGATTTTGAAACAACAAAAAAAGCAATCTCTAAACTAATGAATAAAATACTAATTCCTTTGTCTAATAGACCAGAGCTTATTTCAGACTATTTGTCTCAAGCTATTTTCTTTAATTTATCTATTACAAGTTGAACAGGTCCTTATACTAGTAGTTAGAATACTGCAATTAATATTTTTCTTTAATAAGCTGCCAGATGAATATATTGCAAACAATCATAAAACTTTATCAGCTTCATACAAAGATTTAAGAAATGAAATACAACACTTCATTCCTATTGTAAACAGAGCTGAGCTAAAAAAGCTAGCTTACTATAAAGAGACCTTACAAAAATATTAGATTTTCTAGCAAATCCCAGCTGAATACTTTGACTTACTAGCACTAAAATGCCCTTTGTCTTTCACTTTACAAAACTTAATACTTAGATTAAGAGAGAAATTTTCTTTTCTACCTAAAAGTTAAGATGATTTTAAAGAACACATCAGACTACTACACATAGACTATTCTTTTACCAAACTATCTAATGATTATATTATTTCTTGAAAATGACTATCTTTAGACCCAACAAATCTAAAAATGTTCAACTTTACATTTTTGCTACAGAGCATAAAAGAAGTGAATGCTTTTGTCAAGAGTATTTCACAAATCTACAATATCTCATTACTACTGCCACAAGCTTATTGTAACTTTAATTATACAGATTTACCAGATTTGCCTAAAGATGCCAATTTAGTTACTCTGGTTAATTTAACTTTACCAATATCAACCTCTAAAAAGCTAAGTATAGCAGTCAAAGCATTATAAGAGTACTATTATTTTCATGCCATACCTCAGTCTTGGATCTAAATAGAAAGAAAAAAAGACAACTAGAGATTAGATCAACCTTGCCTAAACTATTATCAATAATCAAACAACTTCAACTGACTCTCAAACAAAAACAAATTACAAATATACACATTCTAGTACAGAAACACCATAATATTCAATTAGTTATAAAAACTTTCAAACAAAAGTTTGCTTATTACTCATTACCAGAATATATCTTTGACCTTATAGACTTACCTGAACTATTTTTTGAAATTTTTAATTTACTAAAACAAATAACAACCATATATACACAAATGTCAGATATGGAAGAAGATGACAATATGGATTACCAATAAGTACAAGCTCTCATATAAACAATCTGTCTTAAGCAAAAAATGAGAATGAAACAAAAAAATTTTTTCTAAACTTAAATAAAAAAATCAATATAACTATGCACAATATTAGAGGCATTAATAATATACTAAAAATGCAAAACTGGATTAAATATTGTGTAAAATCAGATTTACATATAATTTTTATCATGAAAACTAAACTAAAAGACTTATTAACAAAATCTTATACCAGTCCTTTTTACAAAATATAAACATCAAACTTTTTGCCATATGACCTAAATCAAAGAAAGGCTAGTTTGGAAACAGCTTTGTTAGTCTGCAACTAATTACAGTCTTATATTTACAATATTAATATTCTGCAATTTGCATTAACTTCTTTTTTCCAAACAACAACAAGTCCTGCATTATTTCAATATACCTTTCTTCAAATTATTTTTCACTTTTAAGGCAGACATAATTCCAAATTCATTCTTGGGTTGCTGAGATCAGATCTTGAAATTGGCATTTGATTACCATAAGTAACTTTAATGCAAATCAGCACAGAAACAAACAACTCTCAATCTTCACTGACCTAAATGTTACCAATCTAACTAGTTTACTAAATTTTTATAATATACAAACATCTACTTGGCATAGTTCTAATTTAACTAGTTAAATAGATGACTTTTGAATTTTTTCAAATATACTTCTAGCCTTTGATCCACTAAAGATAATTGATGCTACTTATATAACAAACAGTGATTATCACATATTAAGCACAATATGGCACATCAATTTTTACTTGCCAAAAACTCTTAGAAACAAAAAAAGAAAGAAAAAAATATATTTATATGAAAAAACTATAGCAGACATATGAAATAATTTTGTAAACTCATTAAACATATCATTTAATTTTCAAAAAACTGCTTCACCAAATATGGATAAAGATGATATTGATAGAATATAGAATTATTGGGCATCAAAAATAAAAGAAGCAATGAATAAACATATCTTTTATAACTTTACAGCCCTATAGCCTTTCTTTGCTATGTTATTAAAAGCAACAAAACTTTATGTAACTCTAAAAAATATTAACAAATGCCTATAACAACTATCAAATAGAACAACAGACACAATAGCCTAGGCTAATCAATATTTAACAAAAGCAGCAACCCTAGCAAAAATTAGCATTGCTTCTATTACTCAAAAAGAATTTGCTTATTCATAGCCAAACACTATAGATCGAGTCAAACAATATAAATATACAATTTGACAAGCATGCAATTATGAAAAAAAAGAAACAAACTGAACATATTAAGTTCTACATTAATTATAAATATTTTGACTTCAAAAACAATACTAGTTAAATGCTAGATAGTATCTTACAAAGATGAACAAAACTATTAGCTATGAAAAAGTCTTAACATCTGACAATATAATTACTAACCAAAAAGAGTTCAAAGAAGCTGTACATATCTATTTTAAAAACTGGATGAAAAATAACTCTTCTAATAATTCTATATAGGAAGAATAAAAGCCATTTTACTCTCCACTTCAGCATATATGAAATGACATTTACAATACTCTTTTCTTACCTATTTCTATAGCTGAATTGATATAAACAATAAATCTAGCTCCTAAAAAAAAAGCAACTAGACCTTCTAGAATCACAAATGAAGTTCTTTAGCAATTGCCATCCTTAGCTCTTTCAGTTTTACTAAATATTGTTACAAGGTTGCAGCCTTCTTGATATAATACAATCAAGTAATAAGGTTACCTGATACAGTAATTAACTAGTGCAAATATATATGGAATAGAGGTGTAGTAGTTCACTTTACTACACAGCAATAGGCAAATGGTTCGAGATAATAACAGTATATAAATTAACTTTTTATTAACAACATACATAGTAACAACCTTGTTTGTAGGAATTATCCTAGAGAGAGAATATCACACTTTATCAATAAAAGATTATTATGTCTGGGTTGAAGTGTAGAAACTTAGAATTGGCAGGGAAGGAAAAAGGTACCCTTTATATATCTTTTTACCTAGTAGAGGTAGTGGAGGTTTGAGTAATATCTTTTAATATTGTACTTGGGGTAGTAAGGATTATGCAAAAGCAAGTAGAGTTTGTATAGAGATAGTTGGAACAATGTTTATATGTATTTGTCATTTGTACTTAAAACACTTGGAGCATGTGTCAAGGTATTTGGGTCTATGCAGAGACAGTTGAGAATTGTGTAGGAACACCTAGAGATTGTATTGAAATACTTGGGATTGTGTAGGGATACTTGGAGATTGTGAAAGAGATACTTGGGATTCTTGTACTGTGTTATTTGGCATAGTAAATTGTACTAGGATACATGAAACTTGTGCAAGGGTACTTGGGATTTGTAAGACAATAATGACATCATAGATGTTACCCAATGTCATATGTTTGTATCACACTTCTATCAGCCAATTAAGATCCTATTTTCTAACTACTATATACTATAATATAACTATGCTAATAACTAATAATAAATATAATATAAATTACAATAATAAATATATAACAACTACTAATAATATAATATACTATGCTATGCTAAAAATCTACTTTGTAACAATATCTATAACAGCTGCATAATACAAAAAATAGTTTCAAACCAATAGTTACAAGCTAATATTTGGCCAATTTCTAAAAAACAATAATATAATTATGAACTAAATACTATCTGTTCTATTATATTAATAGACTATACCAGAAACATTTTTACAAAAATTTTAACAAATCATTTAACAAACATCCTAGTTCATAACCTAGTGCTCTTTTCTTATAACTTTGCAGCTTTCCCTCACTAATCAATACTTCAACCTATCTTACAACTTATATACATCTTAGAAAATGCAATAATAAATCAAAAAGAAATCTGAATTTTGTTCCAAAATATGTCAAAAGCATTTAACTCAATTTATATACCAACTTTATGCAAATTTCTTGAAAGAATACACATATCCAATGAAGCAATCAACCTGCTATCATATTTGCTTTATTATTATACTAACAAAATAATCACTAGTTTGGGACCAACTCAGTTCTACTCTGTTGAAAATGAAGTAGATCAGGAAGAAATGATTTTACCACTTGTGTAGAAAATTTATTATGACCCTCTAATATCTAGAATTCATATAAAATATCAGGAATTTACTGAAAAGATTTCATCTATTTGCCCAAAAAAAATCACATCTCAGTAATAGCATATATATATAACTCTTTGTGAATTGCATCTAATAAAACCTTTCTTATCAACATCCTCTACATAGCTTCTTTCTTCTATAAATTTGCTAACATAAAAGTTAATTCTACTAAGTTGATTTTAGCAACAAACTCAAAAGACTTAGATAATAGTATAACTTTTGAAAATGAACAATTAATGACAATTGCTAGTGGAACACCATTTAAATATTTAGGGGCATGGTTTTCTACCAACAAAAAACAAATACTTATTCAAAAAGAAATCATGACTGAGGCAACAATTAATCTAAAAAAGTTACAATTTGTTTATATAACAGAAAAACAAGCAATTTATATAATAAATAGTATTATATTTTTACATTTGCTTTATAAATTACATTCTACTTTCCTCTTTAATACTCAAACCAACATACTTAACAAGATCTGTACTAATTTAGTTAAACACAAAGCAAGACTGGCCCAGAAAGTTCCTAACTTAATCTTATTCAATCCAGATATATATGCCTTAAGCAATCTAGCTTAGGCTTAACTTTTTTCTTTAGTAACAGTGCTTCAAAAAAATTTAAACCATTACAGTTTTGATTTTTTCTTCTTAAAATTACAACTACAACAATTACAAGACTTAGCTTTTACCAACACTTCTATTCTTATTCAACTTTCAGTTTTTCTAGCTTTATAATTAAATACATAAACCAGCCAAATGGTGCTTGCACTTTATGCCTTAAATTTACAAATTTTACAAAATAGTGACAACTAGCCTTGCCCCAAATCTTTACTGAAACTTTAATAAACTAAATTCTTTTAAATTATTCTAGAGCTTCTTATCTTAAAGAAAAACTAAACAACTATAATATTGCTAGCATAAAACAATTCCTAAATGCAACCAACTCAGAGCTTTTAGAATGAAACAATTTTCATCATAATATTAAAAAAATATTGGGAGGATGCTGTCCACACTGGTTTTTTATAGTTCAAGACTTAATATTAGCCTCAATAAATCCTTCATTAACATTTCTACATATAAACCCTTATACCTTATCTCAATAAAATCCTAAAGAGAAAGGTTAATTAATTTAAACAATTTTAATATTGGCAAGATACACAATCCTTACAATAAAGTTCTCAAAGCTCAATACTATATCTTAAAGCCTAATAACATACTATTAGCCTGTATAGGCTGTAATATAAGAAATCGATCATATTGCTTTAAGTATTGCTACTTCAATGTAACAACACCACTATACAATTTATAGGTAGACTGTAAAAAAAAAATCCACTTAAACATAGCAGATTTTAAAAAAACATTAAACTATATTATATTAATAACTATAATTTAAGAGCAAATACAAGACACAAACCCAATACTAAAAAGACCTTTATGTTTTTTTGAAACCCTTTAATCAACTTATAGAAAACACTAACAGAAGTTAACTTCACTATTAAGACACTAACAATTCACTTGACCTCCAACTAGCAAACAGTAAACAACAACTTACAAATAATAGCAAAATGCTATATACAAAATACCAATGCCTGTTTTGATTATTTTAATAACTAATGGCTTTTACATATAAGCATGATGCTTAACCTACTAAACTTTGTTCTTACTACAATTAATTTATATATAGAAGTAAACATTTGTACAGACAATTCTATTTTTACTAATTTTATCAACTTGGTAACTTCAGTTAAGCTTCACAACTACTTAGTACTAGACAAGCAGCAGCATATATACCTTTTTCTAATCCTAAAAGCACTTTCATGTAATTGAAAACTCAACATTACTTTGGACCAAAATATAAAAATTAAAGAAACTACAAGCATAATTTTCCTATTAGACTCAGCATTACAATGTTTTTTATACAAAAGCTTTGTTCTAAGACTTCTTAACAAACACAGGTCGAATGAATAAATAAAGGGTGAATAATAGGTAAATAACAAAAAAAAAAATCTGCCATTATTCTACCTTATATTTGCAAAATAATAGCAGCATAATAGCAGCATAACAGCTGAATAATAGTAAAATAACAGGAGGTTTGTCAATATGAGTAACATAATAGTAACATAATAGCAAAATAATAGAACAGTTCTATTATTTTACTTTTAGTTACAAAGACTAAAAGTAAAATAATAAAACTGTTCTATTATTTTGCTATTATATTACTATTATATTACTTATATTGACAAACCTTCTGTTATTTTACTATTATTTAGCTGTTATACTGCTGTTATGCTGCCATTATTTGGCAAATACAGAGTAGAATAATGGCAGATTTTTTTTTTGTTATTTACCTATTATTTATCCTTTATTTATTTATTTAATCTGTAAAACCATGTGAATATCTTCTAAAAACTACTTTAAAACACATATATCAAATTACAAACTAACTATCATGGTTTTACTAACAACAGATTTCAGGCTGGCATACATCACAAAACAACATGATTGAGCTTTCACATTAAAATACATTTCTTATAAAGAAAAACTACTAGCTCTAAACATTGATCTATCATCTTTAGCAATCAAGAATTTCAAGATTAAACTGCTATTTAAGAAACTTCCAACTTATTTACTACTGTATTGAAAAAATAGCAAAAAATATTAAACCACTTATGTTCAAGATGCTATAGTGCCTCTAGAGACATTGTTTATTTATTAACTTGTATTTAGAACTACATATAGTTTTTAACTCTAATTAGACAAACAGTATATAAAACTTTATGAAAATTAGAAATATTATGCTTGCACTTAGATGCTTTTGTTAGAGCATTTGTAATTATATATATAACCAAGCAGATACTATTAGGACTTATTACTAGAGACATACTAGCACCTTTTGACACAAATAGTCATAGACTCAAATACGCTTTACTAATACATTACAACATTATTATTGCAATATACAAAACAATTTGGCTCATTTCTAGGAAGTCAAATCATGATTTAATTCTTCTAAACTCTGCTCTAATACAGGCTTCAATACTAAACAAAACTAAGCCATTAGCTCCATCTGTTATAGAAAGAAAATTAATTAGATCTATAAACAATGGACAATTCTTACTAACACATCTTTTTAAAGACTAGAGGTTTAGTGACTATTTTAGCAAAGAATAGATCGAAAGTAAAGTAGCTCTTACCTCTATCTCTCCTAATATAGTTTTTTCATATGTATTTGTTTTATATATATATAATTGACTATAAACAAAAAAGATAGAGGATAGATCTCTCTTTAAAAAAAAAAAATAATAAAAATTTAAAATATATATATATATATTTGCTTTTACTAAGATAATTGGTTATTAGCAGCTATTGCCTTTATTGTAATTTAATTATAATTATATAACTTGTACAAGATGAGTATACAACTAGTTATATATACAGCTTTTGGCTATCTATTAAAATAATCTGTTTGCAAGTTCTATGCTAGCTGTTATAACTATAATCTGCTAGAAAATTACTTAATTAAACCTTTGATTTTTATATTACACCTAACAGATAGCATATAAGTTTTCATATATCTAAGTGCTGTTTAATCTAATTTTAACCTTTTTGTCTGTATATCTATCAAGTTGTTATATATTTTACCTAACTATAAGGCTTCAGGAGGCTTTTCTGCTAATTAACTATTTATATTTAGTCTTTGTTAACAGAATTTATTCTTGCAAAGTTTATTTAGACCTTTGTACTTATTTTATAGTATATTTCTATTACTTATAATATGCTTTTATTACTAAATTTTTAATTCAGATAGCCTAAAAGAATTGTAATCTGTTTCTGATATACTAAGATTACAATATCTAATATCCTTTTTCTCTGATTCAAAACTTTTAGCAGTCTAATTATTGGTATTTTTTAACCAAGTTTCTTGCTTATCTAATTTCTCTATATTGATATCTGTTTTCTAGATCTAATTGTTACAATAATATCATTAAAGATTTGTGTTATCTTTTTGATTAGGTTTTTTCAAGTAGACTTTAGCTTCTTAGTTCTACAGATTTATATAGTTACAAAAACTTATTTTGTGTTTGCATTGCCTATTACTAGTTTGCATTTATGTAATCTATAACTTAGAAGACAATCAACAAATTATACAATACAATTTTATTTTATTTTTATATTTAATACTGTTAATTTTATGCATTATCATTTATTTATAATAATTAGCTAGAATACATCAGAATTTTGGTTGGCTAGGCTAAACTTGATTAATTTTATTTAAACCCAATCAATTCATTGAGTAAAATGCCTATCTGATAATTTCAATCTAGGCTCTATTTGCTAATATTGATTAATACTGGCCTAACACCAATGAATTTTAACTTAAAATTTTAAAAATTGTTCTATAAAAAATAAATTTTGCTCAAATTCAAACTAACATTAACTCATACAAGGAAATTTTCCAAATTCTAAATCAGAATTCAGTAAATTCTAGTTGGCTATATACATTCTTAAGCACTTTAATCAATAGAATGAAGATGAAATTTAACTAGTCTGAAATTAAATCAATAAATAAATTCTGAAGATGCAGACCATCTTTTATAGAATTGTATTTCATACAACAAATTTTTAATAAGTTATTCTTCAATTATCTGCATTAATCACTTAATTAACTGCAATAATTTAAGTAACCTCTCAAGTACTAGCAAATTGTACTAAGAGGCTGCTTGAGAACATTCTTGCATTAAATAAAAATGCATATCTAATAATTTGCTACATACTTGGTTAGCCAGTACTACTTAATGCTAGCTTAGCTCAATGAATTAATCTGATGTTTATTACAGAGAAGTCTAAAATTTTGTGAGATGGTATATATTTGTGCCTATTAAGAACAATGCATATTTGGTTCTAAATTGGTATTCTTGATTGCACAATAAACATAACTTACCATTTACTGATGTTGAAACATAGTTCACTAGTGATAGAAAAGTCTAAAGGTGGTTTTTGCAATAGTTAGATATACAAGCTAGTTCAAGCTAGGCTTCTGCAAAAATTACCTATGCAATTTTGGAATTTTTGAAGGTTATAAAAACAGTGTTTCACAAATAAAGCTTATTTGTCAAAAGTGAGTTTATTATACTAATTATATATATCAGTTTTGGGTCAAGCACCAATAGTGAAACACTGTTTTTATAGCTTTTGAAAATTTTTAAATTACATAGGTAATTTTTGTAAAAGGCTAGTTTAAGCTGATAATGCCTTTATTTTTGTTAATTTTCATAAATTTTCGATAAAAAGATCTATATGTAATTTGCTATTAAAGAAAATTCTATTAGAATAATTCATTTATTAAAATCAGCCAATAATAGAGACAATAAAAGAAATAATTTTCATTTTGTTATATTGTTATTAATATAAAAATTTAAAAAAACATTCTTAGAATGGACCTATGTTTTACATATTTATCATAGAACTAAACTGACACAATATCAATTTCTATAATTAAAGATTTTAAACAACTAACCAAATATAAATTAAATATGAATAATTATTATTCGAAAAAAGGATATACCTAATGCAGTTAGATGAAATTTAGTAACAATAAAAAAAAAATTTAAAAGAAGAAAACAACTTTATTGAAATAACAAAAAAAGTTTAACAATATGACCAAAAGATAGTACCATGGATCTAATAATAGGTAAACATATATAAGTATATATATACATACATATATATGCATGTCATTATTTATAAACTCAATTGTACATTTTGATATTATGTTTCAACTTTTTTTGGCTACTCAAATAAAGTGGTAATTCTACTTATTAAGAAATATAATATTAAAGGAAAATGGTAATTTCTAAATTTGAATTAAAAAGGCTTAAAATATTGCAATTCAGACAAGTCTTTGTAATCATTGTAATCTGCCATAATCCTAAAATACTTACATATAAAAAAAATATATTATTTGTAATAAATAAGGCTTCAAATGCTATTTAAGATCAATAAAATATCTTTGAAGCTGAGCTATCTCAAATAAATGCAGAGATTTTAAAACTTTCTAACTTTAATACACACTTATTTTATAAGTCATCATCTGATTTGTATTAAAAATTCACTAATGCTTATGTCTATTATAAGCAAATGACTTTTTGCAACCCTATCTTCAATAAACAAAAATTATTAAGTGGAGCCCAAATAGCATAAAAGAAAATAATAAATGAAAATGAAACTATAATTCATGAAAAAATTTAATCATATTTAATAACAGTTCCTAGTACAATTCATATACATCATATCTTTATTGTAAACATCAACTTCAACATAACATCTACATTCACATTGGCATCATTCTTATCTACTTTAGTAATTTTATCACAGCTGTTTGATAATAATACTGATACTATTGCAAAAAATACAGTAGGTCAAAGAAATTTAAAAGCTAAAATTAACAAAGCAACTCAATAAATATCTGAATATAAACAAGCAATCAAACTTATTAATAATCAAAATATAAAAGATGGATTGTTAACCAAAATTGAAAAGAACTAAATAATTATTAAAGTAAGTAAAAAAGACTAGAAAAGCTTAAATGTCATACAAAAGCTCAAGCTAAACTTAGGGCAAAAAAAAAAACAACTAGATGATGAAAGTATTGTTAAACAATATAACAAGCCTGAACAACCACTAGCAGCTATGTTCAATTCAGATCTTTGAGACAATATCTATAATTGTATAAAATTTAGATCTGCTCATGCTAAAAGACAAAAGACAATAATTAAAGTTTGTATCATTAAACATTTGCATAAAGCATTAGAAGAAAAATATAATACTTATTTCTTATACTGATGTTTGTCTACATATTTGGAACCTTAATACAAACACATGTTTACAGCCCACTGTCACCATCATCTTGCAAAAGTCAGTCTAGCATTAGTAACAAGAACTAATATAAAACCACATATTGATAAACACTATTGTTTGATGTTTATTAAAGCAGCTTAAGTTTTTGCAAAAATATTTGCAAGTGATACTGTTGTTATCTCTTAAGATGACAAGGCTAAAATTAGTTTAGGTATTTCTGCAATGGGCCATATATTTAAGACCATGTAATTGGTAAATGAACTAGTTATTATTAAAGATCATGATTTTTTAAAGAAAATAAAATGAAACTTATACCTTCAGTATACCTTCTTATTAATCCTAATAATTCGAATACTACATTTCACTCTGAACAACTTGCTATCTTTATTAGGCTTGAATATTTTGTGAACACATCTTCTTTAATGCATATGCCTGATTTATTAATCTTTGTTAACAACCAAGATTTTGCTCCTGTTTTATTAAAAGAAAATAAGGTTAGACTAATATAGATTCTTTTTGTTAATAGGAGGCCTGATGAGAATTCAAAACACTTTAAAAATATTATTAAATATTGCAACTTATTCTAGGCTCTAGATCTTGATTATTTAACTATCTGCACACATGCACCATATCAAAGTGCATATAATTCTGTAAAAAGAAGCATGGCTTTCTTATCAGAAAAACTTACTGGTATTACTCTGCCTATAGATGAATATGGTGTGCATTTAGATTCTCAAAAAAATGTTGTCAATAAAGAGTTAGCACAATATAATTTTGAATTTTCAGAAAATAGGTTATGTGAACTTTGGAATAGAGATAATATATATGATAAACCTGTAACAGTATACTATGTTGATCAAATTAGTCAACCATTTGGTGATATTGTATTCTTAACATGAAAATAGATTGAGCATCATGCTCAGTTATGTCAATATTTATTGTATCTAAAAAAATACAAGAATCATCAGTATTGTCATGAATACAAAACTTCTAATGCAGCACTTTTACTGGTCCAAAATAATGGATTCCTTCTTCCAATTGCAAAGGAATAAATAAACATTTTATTGACCCCATACATTCTTACCAATATTTTAACAAATTAAAAATACTATTATATAATTATTTATATTCATCAATTTTGAAGAAAATATACCAGCACCTATGTTACAGCAAGTGTAACAAGTATTACTCTACCTTAAAGTTCCTTACTAATCATAAACATTAGCAACATCTATTTAAATGTGGTTAACCTCAAAAGCAGGTTGATGCTACTGACTTGTTAAACTTTAGAGTTACTAAAGATGTAGTTGTTTGTAATATATTAGATAAGATTTCAAATTTGCATAATGTACAATCTGATATTGAATAGGAATTAATAGATGTTAAAATCTATAATTAATATTAGTTTTTTAATTAAAGCTGCTAAGTATAGTTTTTTTAAAAGTATACATAAAAAAATAAATGAGCCTGTTGGCTACAATCTATATAACTTTTATCTTTATAATCTGTAACTTTATGCATACATGTTCATACATATATATGTACATACATTTTAATTTTTTATCTGAACAATAAAATTTTGTACTATGCTATAAACCATAGTTTATAATCTTGGCTTGGCAGCTGTTAATATATTATATATAGATATAATTACTAGCTAACCCTATGTATTTATAATATAAATCAGGTAATAAATAGCATGCCCCTACTATAGGCTAAATATTATTTAGAATATATAAAGTTTTTGTTTTGAAAATGATCTTATAGCATTAAAAATATTTTTTGAATAAACAACAATTAAAGATTGTATAACCAAAACAACCCAAATTTGATTTGTTGCTAATTTTAGATATGCTGATCATTGATCTTTGCAGGTTTTAGAAATACTTTAAGACCAGGTCATAGATTAACCAATCAAAATTATGAATTTTGATTAGAACTAATTCTGTAATTCGAGAAAATAATTTTATTTATTTTTTTGCTCTTGCAATATATAAAATTTAAGTAACTGCAAACATTAAATTGCAAATGTTTGCTTATTAAAAATTAATTAAAAATTAAACTATCTATATAACACTTGTTAAAAGTAAAGAATTTTAAGTTACAGAATTATTAAACTTTAACTTGATATAGTAAAGTACATGTAGTATTCTTTTATTTATACTTGTTAGAAATAAAACTAATTTTATAAAATGATAAAAACAAAATCTAGTCATTTGAAAGATGAAACCCTTGACAAAAAATAAACTTCTAATAAAAGATAAAATTTCTAACAAAATTTTGACAAAAATAAATCAGAGTAAAGCCAAAAAGAGGAAATATTAATATTATATGACTAATCTTACAATACTGGTTCATTCTACTAGTGCATACTATGATTATAATCTAATACTTGTTTTATTATAAAGTAGTATTAGATTTAATTATAACATGTACTGTACTAGTAAAATAATCCAGCATTGTAAAATAATTTCTTTATGTATTAAACACTAAGTGTAAGATTAGTTGCATAATATCAACATTTCCTTATATTGATAAAGTCATTACTAAAAAAAAACTATAAATTATGTTATTATAATAAATTTATTGACATTATAAATCTACTAGTTCTTACTTTTTGTTAGTTTTGTAATTTTATCTTTTAAACCAAAAGCTAAAATGTAGGTTTGACTTTTATTAATAATAAAACCTATAAATTTTATCTAATAGTTATATATTTGATATATTGAAGATTTTTTCTTAGTCTGATAATTTCATAGCTTTGCAATTTTTTATTACTTTAAGATTATAATAAATTTAGCTTAAAATCAGTCTATTTTACTACTATCATCTTATATAAAAGTAACTGTTATATATACTTATAATTGATCTATTAATTATTTTGGATCTCTCATAATGTCTAAAGCAAAATATTTGGCTCTCCAACCAAATTTTGCAAACTCTTAATATTTTGCTTGTTCTTTACTAGTTTTAGAACTTTAATTCTATATTTTTTATTATCTATAATGTTAATTTCCTTAAACACCTCAGAATACTAACTTCTTCAAATATTTTAAAATATTTTAAAAATAAAAAAATATTTTAAGACTTTGAACAAAGAATATCTTTATATAGGTTATCAACATGTTAATGAATTTTCATATATAAATATTTTTTGTAATTATCTGATAATGATATAGTAGAAAGAGTATTTAGGTTACTATTTTTATCAACTTTAATATTATATAATAATTGAAAAGGAGTTTCTTTTCCACCTAATTTTTTTGAAATATAAACTCTTCTAATTTTAGAGTTATTAAATTAAAAATGGTGATATTATTTTATATTTGTTAAGATCATAAAGTTATTTTTAAAAAAAGTACTAAAATTATGCCAAACTCATTTTTTACTATTTTTATATTGAACTGCTTCATTTTCTCTTAATAAACTGTTTATAATATTTTCAATATTATTAATAATATTAACATAATTATCTTTATAAATTTTTTTAATTTGTTTAAAAAATAAGTCATAAATAAATTTTGTATAACTAGGAAGCATAAAATTAACAATTTTTTCTTATACCAATTTAATAAACATAACCAAGATCAAAACTAAAGTGATAGGTTATTTTTATTTTGATCACTACAGTTATCACAAGTAACAGTAACTCATAATTTTTTTTTTATAATTTTTTTTTGAAAAAAATAATAAATCATATTTAATATAGTGTTAGCTCCTTTTGAAACACTTTCAGAAAATTCATTTTTACTAATTAAAAAATTCAACTAATAATTTTGCTTATTAGTTTTACAAACACCAAAAATATATACAGAAAAGGAAGACTTAAAATAAAGTGAATCTACTTGTTGCAGTAAATACAGTATAAAAACATTTTGTGTCCAATTATAACAGATATATGTAATGTCTAAATTATTTTTACTTTTTTCAATGTTATTATTATAATATTGTCTTTTAAGATCTGCAGCTTTCTTATGTTCATTATACTTGACTTGAATTTTATTATATTTATTAGCATCTTGTTTTGCAGCTAATAATTTACTTTAAAAAAAGTGCAAACTTTACAAAGATCATTTGCAGGTGACAGAAATCGAAGATTTGGAATCATTTCATATTATAATTTTCTGAAAGTAAAATAAGAAATTATTTTTTCAGATTGATCATATATAAGATAAAAGTATTTTTTATATTTATTATAAACTGAAGTATAAGTTTGGCCAGTTGAGATATAAATAAAAATGTCAAAATCATCCTAATGCTATAATGGAAAATGAAATCTGTGAATTGTTCTATATTAAGTTAAAAATTCTTTAATAGAAAATGTTATATTATAATCTAAAAAAACTTTTAATTCTGTTTAAGATACAAGTTCAGCATTCTCATAAACACATTTAGTTAATTTGTTCAATTGTAAATGATTTTATAAAATAAAAAGTAAGTAATTGCTAATTCTATATAATTTTAAATATACTGGCTTACAAAGAAGTAAAGAATTATTGTAATTGTATCTATATGTATGTTTATATATTTTATTCTTTGATTTTTTATTGCTAATTTTAAATGATATTAATTGTGATTTTATAAAGAATTCAAGTTTGTATTCTTTTAAAGCTTTTATTTCAAAATGTCTTTTAAAAAAATGTTTAAAATCTACTTTTTCAAAACAAGTTCTAAGGTCCTTTTGTTTTGAAGTTTGACAGCAAGTACAATTATTTGGATTTTCAAAAAATGATTTTAAATTGTAAATAGTATCAAAAACTAGATCATTTTCTTCATAATCATCTAATTTTAATTTAACCAAATTGTAAAAAGGTCTTGAAGTATTAACAACTAATTGTTGAGACATTTTTTTTTTAAAAAAAATAAATAAATATGGTACATACAATAAATATTTATATAATATTAAAAAGAAATAATCAGATTATAAATAGTGTCTCACATATTTATATTGTGACTCTTTCTGTATATCATTTTTATACAAAATTACCAAAAATCTGTCAGTACTAAAATTGTTAATAAGGGGTGTGGCGACTTAGTGAAGTGGATAGGTTGTCAACCCCCAAGTGGCAGGTCTAGAGTTCAAATCCCAGTGATGATGAAAATTTG
>CAJVQA010003217.1:0-19998 GCA_910591915.1 Cetraspora pellucida
TTTTTAGCTTATAAGTAACTTATAATTTTTTTCTTATAATATAAAATTAAATATTGCTATAATATAATCCTTATTTTTAAATATTATTAAATAAAATTTTATTTAAATATTTTAAAATTTAAAAAAAATATATTATAAGCATATTTTTAATAATTTTCTAGACAAATTTGTCTAGAAAAGCTTACAGATTAAAGAATAATATATATTATATTTTGTATTTTTTATATATACTATAACTAACTATTTCAAATTAGGTTTTAACTAAAATAAGTTGAAGAAAACCATTAAATGATTGTATAAATATTAGTTAATACAAGTAGTTAATAAGTAATTTGATAAGAACTATAGTAAACTTTATAAACATAAAAATAATATAACTGTTGAATAAATAATATTTGTAATTACAAATATTAATCTAACTATAATGTATTATATATATATTTTTTTTTATAGTTAAACTAGTCTTTTTGAGACTAGAACTTTTTTATTTAATATAGTAGGACATAATAGCTTATGGTCTAATTATCTTAGAAAAGCTACCTTATATTAGAGAATACATCTAGCTATATGTACACTTTTAGTGTTTAATTTAAGTAGTTCAGCTATATATAAGTTCTATATTAGCTACTATATCTGCAACTCAACTATGAGTGTTGCCTATTTAAACTTTCTGTACTACAATTCTTACTGTATCACTAGAACATCCTCATTATATAATATCAGTTGAGAAGTTCTAAATACATATCTATATTTTTAAAACTTCTGTCTTATTTCATACAGATTATCCTTAAGACATTATTACTAGAACCTTCTGTATCTCAATTTACAGCTAAACCTAGTTTACAACTTTTGCAAAGTTTATACAATCCCAGTACTTTTTTTTTACAACCTCACAGATATTTTATCTACTTTTGCAAATCCTTCTATACTACTAATCCAGTTAGTCTTGCATAATGCAACTTCATGCTTGGATCAACTAATGACCAAATTGATAGATTCCTTATCTAAAGGTTCTTGCTTGTACAAGTCATTTGGCCCAGATTTTTTTTTTTTGAATCAAGATCTTCACAGATAACATTGTTGAAAGTTGTATTACTTCTTTGCTTAGAATTTCTAAGCAGAATTTTAATTTTAATTTATACTTTTTAGATTTATTTATGTGATATTGTATACTTCTAAAATTAGTCTTAGTATAACCAAAATTACAGAATTTACAAACCTTAGATTATGGATATGTTTGTCAGAATAAGACCATTTTTTTAAAATTCTGTTATCGATAAAAATTAAATATTAGATCTACTGCTTAAAGGATAACAACCTAACCACTATACTAGAATCATTATTTTCTTATAATGTATTATATAAAACTAAATTAATTGTATATAGAATATAAAAAAGTTTTTATTAAAAATAAAATAGATTTAAAAATATTAATATATATTAAGAGATAATTATAGTTAAAGAATACAAAAATAACAAATTTAATAGTAAAAATTATTGAAAGTTGATATAATTTTTTTATAAAATTGGAAAACAGCTAACTTATGATAAAAAGTTTTTTTATATCAAATAAACCTTTTTTGAGTTTCTAACAAAAATTATATAATAAACCATTTTGATTCTAATAATAGTAAAATCATTCAAATTGGTTTAATAGATTATGAATTATTGATATTTTCTCTTTTATAACTATATTATTTTTACATAATGTCAGAAACTTTTAATATTTTAACATTATATAAAAATAATAGATTTTCTGTTGATTTTTATTATAAAATTTATATTTTTCAACTGTGATTTATTGCTTAAATATTTTAAATAAGTTTAATTTTAAAAATATTTTTATAATACAAAATAAATTGCATATGCAAAATATTTAAATAGATAAAATTTGTAATTAATTTACAATTATAATATTTAGTATAGTAATATATAAGTGAATGATTTAAATTAAATCTTAAAGATATATAGATAACTAGTTATAATCTTTTATATAAAAAAAACTCTTAAAAATATTTGTGTTTATATAACTTAAATAAAAATATTATTTTACAAAAGCAAAAATTTTAATTCAAAAATAATAATAATAATAAAATATATAATTAAATTAGAGATTTATTAATAACACCTTTTACTTTTGTTAATGTTATCTTTTTTATATAAAATATTTAATTTCTAATTTTTTTAACTTTAATTATTAATTAGAGTTAAATTATGTAAAGAGGTGACATTAACAAAAATAAAGGTGACATTAACAAAAATAAAGGTGACATTAACAAAAATAAAGATGGCATTAACAAAAATAAAGATGACATTAACAAATTTTTAAAATTATGCAAAAAAGTTTTTTGTTAAAATGCAAAAAGCAGTTTTTTATACAAAAAGTTTAGTTTGGTTCTTTCTGTTCGTAATACGTCACACAAAATCATAATCAGTTGTTGGATAATTTGTTGTCGATCGTCACGTGTCCGTACATTTTTCGAGAGTCATAAGTAAAATGTAATAAGTTGATTGTGTAAAATATATTAAGTTATATTATTTGTGAACATGAGAACAGTCATTGAGTATGGGATTTCGAACACTGGGTCAATTTACAACTCATGAGTTCATGATTTAAAAAAAAAAACCTCGGTTATTACTCAAGAATAACCAAATAGGTACTATTTAAGAAATTTGATGGTTTCTTGTATAGTGAGTTTAATTCTCACTATTAGTTCACTAGTACTAAAGGTATATATATTTTTTAATGTGTAATATTTTGTGAACTGAGAGTTGATAATGTATTAGCAAATGAACAATTGATAAACGGATATAGCAAGTACGTAGGCATTAAACTTATAAAAACCCCCCGTTTGAAGATTATCAAAGTTAAACTTGTGTCATATTAAAATTTAGATTAGGTAAAATGTTATTGTATTATTTTTGTATTATTTAAATGCCTGTCGCAATTATTAGGTGTAACATAAAATTATTAGAATAAGGGTATGCACAAAGTATAGTTTATACCAAAATTTTGCTAGGGCACAAAAAAAGATTATTTCATTTTGAGTAATATCGATAGACAAAATCGATATCTTAATTATTTATGTTACACTTATTTGAAAATAAAGCTAATTCGCAATCTGGTTGGTCCACAGACGACCATTACTTACCACCGATCAAATTTCCTAAACAAAACTGGCATCTCTTCTACGTACGTACGTTACGTACGTACGTATAATGATAATGATAATGATAATATAAAGTTAACTACATGATAAAATCTGATCGATACATACATACGTACGTACGTTAACATTCTTTACATCATTTAATCATTTATGCATATTTGGTAATACGCCAGCAACACAAAGAACACAAGGAGTACACAAGTCCGACTGACCAGATTAATCATATGATGTGTGTGACCGATGATGCAACATCGATAACCTGGAGAACTCTGTTAGGTTCTTTCATTGCAACACAAGTGCAACACACCAAAACTGAACGTTACTTTGGCGAGTTGAATCGGTCACCCTACATCCATCCGTTTGGTTGTAGACAAAGACTTGTATTCTTTTGCGAAACATTGGTCATCTTTATTTATTTCCGTCTTACTTATACTATTAATATTCTTCTATCTTTATTCCTCTCGCCTACCGTATTTCCATAAACCCGCCCACGATAATTTTTTAAACGTCTATATTCAGCTAATCACTATGGCAGTTGTCGAAACACGCGAAGATTACGTTTATCTCGCCAAGCTCGCTGAGCAGGCCGAGCGTTATGAAGGTGAGAGTTTGTGAAACCCAAGAACCACATCAGGTTCATCTCAGGCTAGTAATTCTTTTTGAATTATAAGTACTCTTTATGTCAGAAACTTTGGTGAAATTAAAAACTTACCAAGTTTACACTGAGTTAAGTTCACTCTGAGAGGTCATCTGAGTACTCCTTAAAAACGAGGATTTACAACCACTTTCATTAGATTTCTCGAACAAAATCGCTGTTAAATATAATACATAATATGTTACGTCATATTATAACTTT
The DNA here is from genome assembly GCA_910591915.1 of Cetraspora pellucida. NCBI lineage: Eukaryota > Fungi > Glomeromycota > Glomeromycetes > Diversisporales > Gigasporaceae > Cetraspora > Cetraspora pellucida. Next base: position 4,027 of record CAJVQA010003217.1, read on the forward strand.
TAAAAATAAAAAAAAATAAAAATAATATATATATAATAAAATATAATGTTATAATAATGTATAATAATATTATAGCTATTTATTTAACAATTATATTAATCTCAATAACATTTTCAATCTGCCAGAAATGGTGGAGAACATGAAAAATGTCGCTTCTGCTGACCAAGAACTCACTGTTGAAGAGCGCAATCTCTTATCTGTTGCATACAAAAATGTGATTGGTGCCCGAAGGGCTTCTTGGCGTATTGTATCCTCGATTGAACAAAAAGAAGAAACTAAAGGCAACGATGTTCAAGTTGGATACATTAAAGAATATCGTGCAAAAATTGAGGATGAATTAACTAAGATATGTGATGATATTTTGGAAGTATTAGATAATCACCTGATTCCATCTGCTGCAACTGGTGAATCTAAAGTATTTTATCATAAAATGTTTGTAGCATATTTTATTTTATTTTTTTTTTAATTTGTTTATTAGATCGAATGTAATTAAAAATATATGTAATTAAAAATATTAACAAAATTTTAATATTATTATTTCTCCTTTCTAGGAAAGGAGATTATCATAGATATCTCGCTGAATTCGCTACAGGAGATAGACGTAATCAATCTGCTGACAAGTCCTTGGATGCGTATAAAGCTGCGAGTGATGTTGCTGTCACTGAGCTTGCACCTACTCATCCAATTCGATTGGGATTAGCTCTTAACTTCTCTGTCTTCTATTATGAAATTCTGAATTCTCCTGATAGAGCCTGCCATTTGGCTAAACAAGCATTCGATGACGCCATTGCTGAATTGGACACCCTTAGTGAAGAAAGCTACAAAGATTCGACGTTAATCATGCAATTATTAAGAGATAATTTGACACTCTGGACATCAGACTTGCCGGACAGCAGTATGTTAAAAAAAATTTTTTTTTTTTTTTATCATTTATTATTTATTTATTTATTTATCCTAAATTAAATGTATCCCTTGTTTTTTTTTTTTCTTAGACGATAAAGCAGAAGCCCCTAAAGAAGAGGAGACTACTGAACAAAAAGATGAATAAATTAATCATATCACATTTATAACATATTTAACATTATTATAAACAGTTCATTCCTTATTTCAACACGATTATGTATTTGGGTATCATAAAATTATAAAGAAAAGATGTTGAGATGCCAATCTAAATATTATACATGTATGGGATGGCTTGTTTAAATGATGGAATTCAAGTTTTCCTTTTATTACGTTTATTTCATTTTTTCGTTCTTTCACTCAGATGCTGATTCATATAGAGCATTTGTAGAAATCTGAGTTTTGTTTTGTCTATAAAATTTTTTTATTAGGGTGTTGGAAATATACTGTAGGTGTTTGGGGTAAATTATTTATTTACCCTTGTCTTACTCCTTGATGACCCATGATTATTTTTGATGACCCATGATTACTTAATTTTCCATACATTTATCATGTAATAAAAAAATTGATTTGGGTCGATATTTATACAAATTTTCTAGATTGTCAATAAATTTGTGAATATATATATATATATATTTTATTTCAAGCAAATAAATATCTTAAAGCATTAATATTCAAGTTACTTTTAATATATATACTCTTCTCACGTGTTTATACTGTTTATACAAATACAAAAAAAAAAAACTTATTGTCACCAGAGTTACACGGACTTCCTTTTGGTTAAGAAATTCGCTTCACTCCGTGGTCATTCAGTATCAAAAACTGTCTTTAAACCTTTTTCTGTCAGTTTAAGTTAAATAAAGTATATTTTTTTATTTTTATTAATTAGTCAGCAATTCGTCAATTCGTCACGAGAAACTATTTGATAACCAATAAATTTCTAAATTCATAAATTTCAATGCATAAAGGTAAGTCTCTTCTTCCTTGCTTCATCATTGATCTTTTTACAAATCGGATTACAAACCGATTAAGAGGTTTTATCACTATTGATTGTTAGACTAGAACTTTTATACCTTTTCGGTCCGATACTTACCATGATTGTGGTATATACGTACGCACGTACTTGCGTAAATACGTACGCACGTACGTGCGTGAGCATGTTTACTTATCAATTACTTAACAGCAGTTAATTACCTTTTGGAAACTCATTTGTCTCTGACGATCTTCTGTATGACAAGAACCCTCTTGGATGTGATGTGATCGGGCATGGATTAACAGTAGGACGGTGCAAGGTTCATCGGTGCAACGCATACAACCTTACTATAGGCAACGATAGGATCTTGAATTGAACCCGGAAGATTTTTCGCATTTAACCTTGGTTATCTAAAATAATTATGTCAATTGGTATTGGTTGAATAACCATCACGTTCATTAATTACTATACAATATAAATTAATTATGCTTCACAATATTTCTTATTCTAAATTAATTTGTCTGTTCTTCACAATAAAGAAGGACTATTTTTTCACCATACCCTTCTCTATTATAAGGCGGAAGCTGTTGTTGTTGTCGTTTAGTTGATATCTATAGTTGTTGACGAAGGGGTAGCAGTCTACAGGAAGAAGTCCATCCCTTTTTGTTTCATAATTTTTCTAAACTACCTATCGAATTTTTTTTTGGTTGAGTAAAAAAAAAACAAAATGGCTTTCAATAGAAGAGGTTGCTTCAAATGTGGTAACGGTCAGTAGTCGTGTTTTTTAACAATATAAATAGTTCGGGCAGACGATGAAAAGCGCAAAGTCTCAGATGATTGCGATCATCGCTGCGATTCATCATCCTCTACTCTATTAAGTATGTTCGCGACATGTTTGTTACTATCTCATTACCTAGTAATAACTGAAAAAGAAATTTTGTTATTATTAAATAATTAGTTGGTCATTTTGCCGACTCTTGCCCTGAACCTGAAAGGTTATGTTATAACTGCAAGCAACCTGGCCACGAGGCTAACCAATGCCCTCAACCTAGGACTGCCGACGCCAAACAGTGCTATTCTTGTGGTGGCGGTAAGCATTAATTGGATTTTTATTATTAATTGCTAATTGCTAATTGGTTATGTATAAATAGTGTATTATCTTATGTAAAGTGCTGAGTTTAACTCGGTCAATACGTTTGATTGGTAGATAATAGACGATCTCCTTTTTCGAGTTGTTGCATCATCTAACAAATTATTTAAAATTATTTGATTTATTTGGTTTAATTAATCAGTTGGGCACCTTCAAGCTGACTGTCCCTCCGTCCGTGTAAATGGTAGCGGTAGTGCTGGTGGTCGTTGCTACAATTGCGGTCGTTTTGTACGTCATGTCTAAAGTTTAATCCTTTTTTTAAAAAAATATATTATCAATTTATTAATTAACATTATCAATTTATTTATTTAGGGTCATTTGGCTCGTAATTGCTCCACCAATAATTATCATGGAGGAAACCGGGGTCATAGTCACCGTGGATATGGTGGCGGTCGTGTTATCTGTTACAAATGTGGTGGATTCAATCATTTCGCAAGAGATTGCCAAGCAAATGGTGTTAAATGTTACAATTGTGGACGCTTTGGTCATATCGTAAGTTTTTTTTTATATTTATTCGATTTCTATATTTAATCATTGTGACTAGACTCATTAATCACGTTATTTTTTTACAGTCTCGTGACTGCCCTAGTTCTCAAGGATCAGGCGATAAATCTGTCAAGACATGTTATCGTTGCAGCGAACGCGGTCATATTGTAAGTGTATTATTAAACCATTAATTCTTTATATTCGTTATTTCTTTACTTTTTTATATTCGTTATTTCTTTGCTTCTTTATATTCATTATTACTTTGTATCTTTATATTTGTTATTTCTTGTTATTAATTTATATTTTAATTGTTTTTTAGTCCAAGGACTGCCCCAATAGCATGCAAGCTCACTAGTTATTGACAGAAAGATCCGTTGATAGGTCTGGGTCACAAGGGATTAGCTGAGTCTAATTATCTCATGAATCGAAATTCCCTTATCCCTCCCAATTCGTTTGAAATTTGAACATTACATTATCATAATCATATTTTATCCGGTTTCTTTATTTAACTACCTATCCTCAATCATCTCTATATTTATTTTTCATCTCCACCGAAATCACGTATTAATGTCCACTTTATTATTTATTTATGGATCCTATGAGGGATGAAATCAATATATTTTGATTCAAATATATAATATCATATATCATTTAATTTAAATCAAAATTTCAAAATTTCTTATTAATTGATAAAGATTGTTTATATATGTTACATTCATAATATTGATTATACATGTTAGGTAATTAACTCTTGCTTTGACTGATCTGAATTTGATTAACAGGTCGACGTGAATCACAGTATATCAATATCATATTACCACCACTGCATTATTTCGAACTGTCCTAGTGTTACCAACCTAAAAAATTTCACTACTAGATTAGAGTTAGGTTTTGCTATTAATTTAGGTTGGAAAAAGTTTTTCTAATACCAAAATTGTGCAAGGAAAACTTTTTTGTTAATGCTCTTTAATAGGTAAAATGTAGAGTTCAGGGTGCTTTGTCATGTGATATTTAAAGCTATTTTAATTGGCTAATAAATTCAGGTAAAACTAGAACCGTAGCAGGGACAGTTTATGTTGATTATATGTAAATTGATATTTTTAGGCCAAATCATAGAGAAACCAATATTTTGCAATTTTTTAATGTGGTGTAACAATACCATTTTGGGTAAATTTAAGAAAGAAGTTATAATTAAAAGAGAAATTGATTTATACTTAGAAAAAATATAAACAAAGAATTAAAAAGTGTTAATACAAAGAATATAAATGTTTTTGTTAAGAAAGAATTAGATTTACCTTTAATATTTTTAAAAAAAGAAGTTAGATGTTATTTATAAGAAAAATATGTATAAGATTAAACTTGTTAAAGTTATAAAGACAATAATAAAAATGTTTTACAAAAAAAAACATGTGCAAAAAGAAGAACCTATATACGTATTTATTTGATAAAATGCAAAAATTACTTTTACAAATTAATTTAAGCCTTAAAGATTTTTTTAATCAATTTTATTTACTAACTTAATTGTAAAAAAATAATAAAATATATAACAAAATTAGTAATGGTTTTATGTTATTTTTTTATTCTATTAAATAATTTAAAATTTTTTTTTTGTTTTCACTAAAGCCAATGTTTATTAGTAGTTATCACCTTTATTGTGTTTTTAATCATATATTTATAACTTGTACAAGGTGAGTATACAGCTAGTTATATATATAATTTTTAATTATTTATTTAAGTAGTTTGCTTGCAAATTTTACACTAGTTATTATATCCGTAATTTGCTAGAAAATTACCTATTTAACACTTTAATTTCTATACTACATTAGTTGAAAAGTTCTGTAGTTTTTGTACATTTAAGTGTTATCTAATCTAACATTTAACCTTTCTTTTTTGTATGAGCATCAAGTTGTTATCTACTTTGGGGCATATTATCTAACTGTAAGACTTAAAATGTCTTTTTGTTAACTAATCGGTTTACTTTATAAACTATTAACAGAGTTATGTTTTTGTAAAATTTATTTAAATTTTAGTATCAACTTTATATATATCTTTAATATTTTAATATACTTCTGTTTTATTTTTAGATTTTTAATTCAGATAGCTTAATAAAATTATAATCTATTCTTAATATATTGAGTTCAGCCTAATATTCTTTTTTTTTGATTTAAATTTTAGTGGTCTAATTAGTAATATCTTTTATTTAAAGGTTTTTGTCTATTTAATTTCTTTATATTAATAATTTTTTTCTAGATCTAGTTTTTATAATAATATTGTCAAAGATTTATGTTATTTCTTTATTTAAAACTTTTTAAATAAGTTTTAGTTTTTTTTAGTTTTACAAATTTATATAATTACAAAAACTTGGATTTATACTATTTAATATCAGTTTATATTTCTTTATATAATTAAGATTATACAAAAAGATGCAAACTAATACTAGTTATATTAATGTAATTATATTAATGTAATTATAGTTACAGATATTTTATTTTAATTAATTGATAAAATGTTGTTATTATAATATAAATATTATATAGATAATTGTTCAAATATTTGTTATTAATAGGTTTTAAACTTATAATTTGTTATTTAAAGAATTAATAATTTATTTATTTTACTAAGTTACTACATTTTTTAAATAATTTGAAAATTAATTCTTTAATTTTAATTTAGTATATTATTTAACTTTTATAAATATAAATAATAAAAGTTTAAAGAATGTGGGTCCCATAGTTTAATGATTAAGCTTCTATACTTTTATAGTCAAGGTTAATAGTTCAAGTCTAGCTAAAGACAAAATCAAAAGTTTTTAGTCTCTATAACCTATAAGGAGTCTATAATTAAACATAAAACTTTGTAATCAAGTCAAAATACAATACATAACAGAAAAAGAAGTTCTTAAAAGGAGACTAACTTTGCAGAGTATAGGCACTATATATAATAACAACATCATAAAAGATTCTGTTATACAAAGTATTATACATATAAGTTCTCTGAAAACTGGGCAGTACCAACATCTTTATATTCAACTTGTAGAGTACTTGATTAGAAGGGTAATACTAAGGTAATACATACTAGTATAATAAGAGAAATAGTGCATGCATAGAAGGTCTGTAACATAGGATTAGTCTTATCAAAATTGGAAACACCTTTGATATTATAAAATAATTAAAAATAGAAGGTAACTATATAAATAGAGAAGTTGTAATCTGTTTTGTATATTTAAAGGTACCAAACCAAAGTTCTGATTATATTTATATAGAAGCCTATAGTAAAACAAATAGAATATACTAACAAAAATGCTGTATCAATCAAAGTTAAGATACTTAAATTAGAAATTAACTTTGTAAACAAGCATAGGACATCTGTAAGAATACAGATTTACACAGATATCTGTGTAAATTAGTATATATAGAGGAATGCAAACTAATATTAGATAGTAAAACATAAGATAAGTCTTTATATATTCAAGTAGAAAGCAAATATTAACCAATGGCTAAAAAAGAATAAAGTACTCATTTCTGAAATATAGGTTCATTTATATTATAAAAAAAAGTACTTAAGAAGCAAGTTAGATATATAATTTATTTGAATAATGCTAATACTAAGAAGAATTGCAAACTAGCAGTAACAACAAGTATCTGACTTAAGATACATATTATCAGTATCTGAATTAAAAAGTTAGTAGCAGCAGCAGGAATCTGGTTTAAGATACATGCTAGAGAGGTACTTTTTGAGCAAACTAAAAATAGAAGCTCAAAAAGAGCAAATGATCCAGTAGACCAATTTGAAAGTTGTGAAAAATAGGTTGTAAAATATGAAAATAATATGAAGGTTACTTAATATAAATAGTAATGAAACAAAATCTAAGTTAGGTGTAAGTAGAATACAATACAAAGCTTTAATAAATTTAGATCACAGATAAAGATATTTGAGTCTTATATTTAAATAGATATATAATAATAGATGATGTATAATAAAAATTTTATTAGTTATAACCAATATACTAATAAAAACTAGAGAGCATAATTTTACTTTAACAAAATAATAATAATAATAATAATAAATGTCATGGCTGATGTTGAAATTGGTTAATGCTAAAATTTATATGATCACCTGATGATTATCTGTGTTTACCAAGTTTGAGTATATCAGTCTGTCAAATAGGATGCATCATTAGTAACTTAGCTAAATTTACTTTTTATATATTTGTCATACATTAGCCATTTAATATAAAAGTCAAAATTAACATACACTGCAGCTGTCATATAATAATTTTATATATAAATGACAACCTAGAAACATTATAGACACTTGGTAGGTATGTATGTATATATCTAGATGAAGCTATGAATAGAAGTATAGTAAGAACCCAGTACAGTTGAACTATGTAGTCACCATTTCGAATTAATAAGGTCAAGAGCTAAAACATACTAACACAAAGTTATGTTAGAGAAAAACTGTACTGTTTATATATGAAAAAAAAGATTAGTGTCTGAACTTCACAATTTTACATTCTACTAAATTATGAAATATGACCAGAAATATTTAAGTCTTATACTATATTTCTTTATCACAATACATCACTGTTTCTATTTTCTTTGTTTACAATTTCAATACTTCACTAGTTCTATTTGTTTTGCTTATAATTTCAATATTTCACTAGTTCTAATATCACCTGTCTATAAAAAAGGTTGGTAGTTTTACAGCCTTTATAGGTTTTGAGATTTGTAGTAAAAACAAGCTTAATACTAATGGAATTGTAAATTATGATAGTGAATTTGAATACAATTATAAAATTCAGAAAAAAAATCATAATAATAAAATAAAATAAAGAAAAGAAAGAAAAAAAAAAAAAAAGGTTAGTGAACTCTGTAAACTTTGATTTTACTAAATTATGAAATGCAACCAGAAATAGTGAAGTCTTATACTCTATTTGCTTTGTTCTCATGATTTCAATACCTCATAGTTCTATTTGCTTTCTTAATATTTTAATACTTTACTGATTATTTCTTTATTTACTATTTTAATACTTTACTGATACTACTACAATTCAATATTTCACTGTTCTATTTGCTCCTCTTACAATTTTAATATTTCATTGGTTTCAACATCACTGAGCCTATAAAAAGGTTAGTGGCTTTCATAATCTTTATAGTTTTCAAGTTTTATAAAGACATGCCTAATAGTCATGAAATTGTAAATTATAATAGTGAATTCAAATGAAACTAAGCAAAAAAAAAAAAAAGGTAGTGGACTCTGTAAACTTAGCAATTCTACTTAATTATAAAATGCAATTAGAAATATTAAAGTCTTATACTCTATTTGCTTTACCTATAATTTAATACTTTACTGGTTTTATTTGCTTTGTCTATAATTCAATCTTCACTAGTTCTATTCACTTTGCCCTCAATTCATTACTTATTTGCATTTAATTCTTTACTGGTTTCAACATTTCTGGCCTATAAAAAAAAAGTTGGTAGTTTTTATGGTCTTCATAGTTTTTGAGTTTTATAAAGGCAAACACAATACTTGTAGAATTGTAAATTATGATAGTAAATTTGAATGTGATCATAAAACATAAAAAAAAAAAAAAAAGGTTAGTGGACTTTGAACTTCATGTTTTTACTAAATTATTAAATGTGACTAAAAATATTGGTCTTATACTATGTTTACTTCATTTACAATTTTAATTCTGATTCTATTTGCTTTATTTACAACTTTGATATTTTACTGGTTCTGTTTGCTTCACTACATTTTCAATACTCACTTATTTTATTTGCTCCTCTCATAATTTCAATGCTTTACTGGTTCTATTTGCTTTGTCTACAATTCAATGCTTTACCAGTTTTATTTGTTTTTCTTACAATTTCAATACTTCACAGTTTTATTTACTTCATTCACAATTTAATACTTCACTTTTATTTTTTCCACTTACAATTCAATACTTCACTGCTTGCTTTACCTACAATTCAATATTTCACTACTTTCATTATTACTGGTTTATAAAAAAAAAGGTTAGTGGTTTTTATAATTTTCATAGTCTTTGAGTTTTATAAATAAGAACCTAATACTCATGGAATTGTAAATTATACTATAAAATCAAACATAAAACTTAAAAAAAAAAAAAACCTTCTAATAAGGCTGTAATATTAGAACTTTTTAATTTTTATTAATGCAAAAAATTACACAAAGTTAATATTGCAACTTGTAACAAAGAATTTGATTGCATTAATTTAAATACTACCAATTGCTTTTATAAAAGTAGCATCATAAGACTTTAACAAGAATCTAAAAACACAAATAAAAAGCTTATAATTTTTCCTTTACATAGTAAAAAAAAAAAAAGGTTAGTAGTTTTGTAGTTTGGTTTATCTGTCTTCAAGAATGTTACTCATATTGAAATTATGATGGTTATAAGAGGTTGTCTGTTCATAATTTCTTTCAATTTTCATGATAACTTAAAATTGAGACAAGAGGTCTAATTATGTCAAATTCAAATTTAAATGCTTAAAAAAAAAGTGATTGATTAAAATTATGATAGCTATAAATGTAATGTCATGGATTTAAAAAAAAAGTTTGATATAAACTAAGCACTATTGTAAACTATAATGTATCACCTAACCCTAACCCTAATAACTCTAACTCTAATGCAATAATTTGAAATCTTAACTCTAATCAGAGATCTGAATCCCTGATCCTAATGCAGTAGAATTTATTTTGATGAAATCTAATTGGATATTGATTATTTGAAAACAGTATAAATAGTATTTAGTGTAAATTTTTTGTTTTTTTTTTAATTTTAAATCATGCCAGCAGTTTCAAAACTTTCCAGAACACCAAATGAATATCAAGACATTGTTAATTACCTTCAGTTGAAGAAAATACCTAAACATATCAACAATTTTACTACAAAATATAATTTTGAACACTGGTTCAAGAAGTTTGAGTTAGATAAAAATAGAGTTCTTTATACTTCTGCTGTATTTATAAATGACAAAGTTATTTCTGATAAACATTATATAGTTCCTATCTATGATGTTGAGTTGCATGTCTTGTTACTCAAAAACTTTTATAATCAATTTAATCATTGCAATTATTATAAAACATATTCTACATTTTCAGAAAAACATATTGGTATTATGCAAGTAGAAGTATAGGCATATGTTAATGAATATTTAGTTTGTGCTATTAATTCTTCAATTAAAGAAAAAACTAATATGATATCAGTTATATCTGTAGCTTCATGGCAACACATTCAAATAGATTTAATTGATTTTTATGATTTTACAAACATTAATCATAGGTTTGCATGATTACTTATCTGTGTTTGTACTTTTTCCAAGTATCTTATTATAGTTTCTATAAAAAACAAAGAGGCAGGTACTATTGCTGTGCATCTTGTTAAAGATGTTTTTAGGATCTTGGGTCCTCCAAAGATTCTTCAAAATGATAATAAAAGAGAATTCAAAGGAATTGTAAAACAAGTTTGTAAAATTCTCAATATTAAAATTAAACATGATCAGCCTCACCATTTGCAGTCTTAAGGACAAGTAAAATGACTTAACCAAATGATTGGTCATAGTTTATAAAACTTTTATAGAATAATAATAACCAACTCCAAAAAAAGGATTAAATTAATGTAATAGATGTATTTGTTATTTCTTATAATTCAACTGTTTATACAACTCATAAATATACTTCTTATGAAGTTATGTTCAGATGGAAGATGCATTGTGTCTATGAAATACCAGATGTTAACCAAACAAATAAAATAGAGATGGACACTTCAGACACAAGTGCAGATACTTTTCAAACTAATACAGATGATTCAGAGAATATTGTAAAGCAATATATATTACAAGTTTTATGAATTCAAGAGATTAGAGTTTGAGTTAAACAAAACATTATGATAGTAATTTTAATAATTTTTTTTTAGTTTATAAATAATACTCTAGAAAAGTACTATATAAAACTATATCACCAAGGAAGCATTCATAAAAAAAAACTGCTAACAATACTATTGAGCCTGGAACTACTATTAATATTGCACCAAACTATGATACAAATTCACAAACTTAGAAGAGGAAGTTGCAACTAACATTTTCTAAAAGGGGTATATTCAAAAGGTTAATCTCTAATAATCATACAGCAATTGTAAAGATAGATGGCAATATATATCTGCCTTAATCAAATGAATTAAAATAACAAAAAACTAAATTTTTATTTTTTTTTTTAAAAAAAAAAAATTTTATTAAATTTTTTTTTTTTTAAAAAAAAAAATCATGTATATAATCTTTGTCTAAATAAAAAAAATGAAATTGTAATAGAAAAAATCATTTGCAAAACTTTATTTCTCACAATTGTAAATAAATTAAAAGTACTAATCATTGTGACAAATTTCTGACACATTCAGATTGTTTATGAAAATTAAAATATAAAATACATAAAAAAACTATAAGAATCATATTCCTTGTTTTCTTTATTTTTTGAAACAATAGTTACATTTCAAATCATAAAGTTCACAGAGTTCATTGATCATCTTTTTTTTTTTTTTTTTAAGATGTTTTAAATTTTTATAGTTGCATTCGAATTTATTGCTATAATTTATAATTTCATAAGTACTAAGCTTGTCTTTATAAAACTCAAACTATAAAGGCCAAAAAAACTACTAACCTCTTTATAAACTGGTAATGTTAGAATCATTAAAATGTGGATAAAGCAAGTAAAACTAGTAAAGTATTGAATTGTGGGCAAAGCAAATAGATCCAGTGAAGTATTGAATTGTAGATAAAGCAATTAGAACCAGTAAAGTATTGAATTATGGGTAAAGCAAATAGAACCAGTGAAATATTAAATTGTAAACGATGAAAATAGAATATAAGACTTTAATATTTCTGGCTATATTTATAATCCAGTAAATCATAAAATTCAGAGTCTACTAACCTTTTTTTTTTTTTTTGCTTAGTTATACTAGAATTCACTGTCATAATTACAAATCTATAAGTGTTAAGTTTGTCTCTATAAAACTCAAAAACTATGAAGACTATAAAAACTACTATCCTTTTTTATAGACCAGAGATGTTGGATTGAATTGTGAATGAAATAAATATAGTTAGTGAAATATTAAATTATGGACAATGCAAATAGAACCAGCAAAATATTAAATTGTAGATGAAGCAAATAGTATTAGTGAAATATTGAAATCATAAGCAAAGCAAATAGAAATAATGAAGTAATCAGTGAAGTATTAAATTATAAGTGAAACAAATAGAACCAGTAATTAGTTAAGTATTAAAATTATGGGCAAAGCAAATAGAACCAGTAACTAGTAAAGCATTAAATTATGGGTGAAGTAAATAGAACCAGTAATTAGTGAAGTATTGAATTGTGAATAGAAAAATAGAACCATTAAAGTATTGAATTAGAGTGGAGTGAATAGAGCCAGTAAAGGATTGAATCTCAAAATTTAGAGTATATTAATCTTTATTTTTATTTTTTTTGCTTAGTTGTATTAGATTACTGTCATAATTTACAATTTCATAAGTATTAAGCTTGCCTTTATAAAACTCAAAAATTGTGAAGGCTCTGAAAACTACCAACTTTTTTTATAAACTGAAATGTTGGAACTAGTAAAGAATTAAGTTGTAAGTGAAGCAAAAGAACCAGTAATATATTGAGTTGTTGGTAAGGTAAATAGAACCAATAACCTGTGAAGTATTGAGTTGTGAGTGAAGCAAATAGAACAGCAACTAGTAAAGTATTGAATTGTAGATAGAGTAAATAAAACTAGTGAAGTATTGAATTACAAGTGAAGCAATAAAACTAGTGAAATATTAAAAATATGGGCAAAACAAGTAGAACCAGTGAAGTATTGAAATCATAGGCAAAGAAATAGAGTATAAGATTTCAATCTTCTAATAGAATCATGAAGTTTACAAAGTTTACTATTTTTTTTTTTTTTTATAACTAGCAATGCTTTAATTTTTGCTATTGTTATAACTATAAAGAATAATCATGCAAGCTACAACTCTTTTTTTTTTTTTTAAACATAGTAGCATTTAAATTTTTAATATATACACTAATTTTCAGCTTTCGATCTCTACTATAATTACAATGTAAATATTCTCTTAGCATTTATAAAGACTAAAAAAAAAAATCATATATTTACTTTTTTTTTTTTTTATAATTCAGTAACCTTCAAAGGTAGTAGTAACATTTAAATTTTCAGTAATTCAGGTTTCTAGTTAAAGCTATATATTCATAATGATATTAGCACTTATGAAATTTAGCAAATACTTTTTTTAACAGTATTACAGTATTATAGTATTGTGACACATGACATATTCCATTTGACAGACTGACAAATACAAACTTGGTAAACACAGATGATCATCAGATGATCGTATAAATTTTAGCATCAGCCAATTTCAGTATCAGCTACAACAATAATTTTTATTCATGTAACTTGATAATAAACCAGAAAATTCGATTTGTTTATTTATTTTTAAGATGATCTTTTTTGTTTTACAAAAAAAAACATTATGTATATTTTTACTAAAATGTTTTTAAAAAAAAAGTTAGTATCTTTTTATTTTTTTTAAATAAAAAATTAAGTAATTATCCATACTAGTTAGAACAAAAACTTTTTGTTTTCTCTCTTTTGAATAACTGAAGTTCAATACATTAAAAGCATAGTTGAAACTTTTTAAGCAGCCAGTCTGTTTCATCTGCTATTCATAATGCTTACAACTTTTAAAGTTTTTGTTAATGATAAAGTTTTTTATTTTTCTTTTTATATATTTATGTAAACATTATTAAATAGTTATTATTCTTTTTTTTTAAATCTCTGAAACAAACTAAATTAATAATATAACAAAAATTAATAATATTATAGCATTATTATTTACATTAATGAAAAAATTTAATTAATAAAAAATTCTGTAAAGACTGTAAAGTATTAAAAGAAACTGCCAATAAGCTTTTAGAAAATATAACATAAATTATTTAATAATAAATTGTTTTTAAATTTATTAATTTTTATTATATGCCAATAAAATAAACATAATATTTGTATAATAATTTATGTATTCAATAATAAGAATATTAATAATAAAAATAATAAAAACAACTTTGATATTACAAAAAGATTTTGTTGTAAAATAATAATATGCAACAAATGAAATTTCTAAAATATACTTTTTTCAAAGTATTAATATAGGGTTTATAATAAATTTAAAAAACTATTGTAAATAAGGCAATTCTTTAATATTCTATATATTTTTTACTATATTTAAATAATATGCTAAAATTATTTCAACTAAGAATCTAATTGCAAAGTTTAAAAAATAATTGTTTACATTTTTACAAAAGTTTTTAAAATTGCTATTCTTAAAATAGTTTAATTCTTTAAGTAGTTTAGAATTCATTATTGATAAAGCTTTAATTTTTTTTTTGTTTTCTTGTATAGAATTAATTTTGTTCAAAATCAAATTCTCTTTGTTTCGAAGATGTTAAAGTTGATTGTTCATTTTCTGATATATTTAATTTTTTAAGAATATTATTTAAAATTCTTTTATACACTTGTATTAATAAATCTTTTTCTTTTAGTTGTTCTTACTAAATTGTAATTGTAATTTTTTGTTGTTTATTTGTTTTTGTTAATTTAATATTGTTTGTATTAAGAATTTTAATAGTTAAATTTTGGTTTATTAATTGATTTTTTATATCAACATTTTCATTTTTTATATTCTTATTCTCAATTTGAAAATTGTCAATTTCATTTATAATATTTTGTTCTTTTGATAAAAAACTTGACATGATTTTTTATAATTTTAAAATAATATTAGCTTTATTTATAGATTTTTAATAATATATATATAATAAAATCAAATATATAAAAAAATAACTAAAGAATTGGAAAAAGGAAAAGACATTCCAGACTCTTCCTGCTGATCATCTAAACACAAAATTGACCAAAAGGAAAACTGATTTTACACAAAAGTGGCCTTCTAAACTACTTTGACAAAACTAAGTAAAAAGAAAGAGCATCCAAGAAAGGTATATAAAAAAAAGAAGAAATAGACAAACACAAGAGATACAATATAGAAAAGCAAAGAAACCTAAAATTTCTTGAAGAAAACACTCAAAAAATTTGGAAATTGTAATATTTTGGGGAATTGGCACTAACCTGGTATTGCAGATCTGTTTTGGTTACAAGAACGTAAACAAACAAGCAATTCAACCATATGTAGAATAAGCAAAACAAACACATATTCAATCTTTAAAATTGATGCAACTCTCTCCTGTAGATCCCTTGACCAAAAATTCTAGAAAAGAAAACATAGGAAAACTCAACAACTAGACTAAGAAACTAAATTTAAGGAAATAACAAAAAAGACAGAACAACAAAAGTTGCATATAGTTAAATAGAAGAATAAAGAGAAGGAACTAGAGCAACAGC
>CAJVQA010003218.1:0-19991 GCA_910591915.1 Cetraspora pellucida
TTTTGTGAATTGGTTCTTGTAAAGCTTCCTTGATGTTTGATGATGAAATGGAGTTCAAGAAAGTGGAAGATTCTTCTGTAGATTCACTTACCGTATGTTCGGCTCTCACAGCTGCGAAGAGTACCATAGCCTGCTCTGTATGTTGAGTCTGGCCATCATTAACTTGGTTCTCCGCATATCATTACAAATTTACTATAGTCATATTTATAAATTTACTAACTTTTTTTAATTAATTTTACTTTATATAAGCACAATTGTATTATAGTCACTATCACAATTTTTTGCTAACCATCTATATAAATTGATCTCTATATAGTCACATTATAATTATAACTATTTAAAACATTTGTTTTAATAAATATATCTTAAAAAATAAAATTATTTTTATTATTTTTATTATTTTTTATTAAATAAAATTTTTTTTAATAAAATTTTTTTTTAATTGATCAATAATAGTTATTCTATATAAAAGTCAAAATTTTATTAAATAAATTAATCTTTTCATATTAAGTAAAGTTGTTCGAAAGAACAATTTATATTTAGTATAAAATTTTTATATTTTTTAAAAAATATTTTACTAATTAACTTTTACAATTTACGTTTATACGAAAAAAAATCAAATTTTTTATAGAAATGTAAATTGTAAAAGTTAATTAGTAAAATATTTTTTGAAAAATATGAAAATTTCATAGTATATGTAAATTGTTCTTCTAAACAACTTTACTTAATATAAAAAGATTAATTTACTTAATAAGATTTTAACTTTTATATAGAGCAACTATCATCAATCAATTGAAAAAGTTTTTTTTAAAAAAAATTATTTATAAATTCTCTATATAATCACTAATTATTTTTTTAATAATGTTGTGACTATATAGAAGTACCTTTATACTTGTCACACCTCTATATAATCATCAATTTCTGTATTCCAAGGTTGTGATTATAGAGAGGTTAGACTGTATATCTTTATTATTTATATTTTTTATTATTTTTTGAACTTTTTTTTTAGCTTAGTTATTTTTTTTTAATTTGTTTTTATAATGTTTTGTTACTTTTTTTTTACTATTTTTAACTCTGTTAATAGTATTATTTTTTCTTCTGTTTGATCAATAAATCTATTAATCACTATTTTTTTATATAGTCTGTTTAAAAATCTAGCTATTATTTTTTTTTAATTTGTTTTTAGAAGGCTAACTATTATCTTTTCTTAATCTGTCTTTAGAAAGCTAACTATTATCTATTTTTGATTTGTCTTTATTATTTTTTATTTTTTATCTATATTTTTTTCTATTTGTTTTTTTGTTTTTGCTTTATTTTTTTTTATTTGTATAATCTTTTGTTAGTTTTTTTATATCTTCTATCTATATACTTGATTATTGTTTGTATAATTTTAAAAGTTTTGCATCTACTTTTTTATATATCTTTTTATTTTTTTGTTTATTTTTTATTTTATTTTTTTTTATTATTTCTTAATTTTTTTATACATATTTAACTAATCTATAAATTTTTACTATATGTACTTCTTGTTATATCTTTTAATTATTTCTTCTGTTTGCTGCTATGTTGTATATATTTTTTAGTATATATTTACTTGCTGCTATTAGTATTATTTTTTTTTATTATATTTTATATATAATTGATTTTATTTTTTTCTTTTATTGTTTTCTTGTTTACTTTTTTATATATATTTCAAAACTTTTTTTTAATTACTTTTGCAGATTTGTATATAATTTTTTCAGTTTTTTACTTTTGTTTAGTTATACAAATATATTGTTCTTTGTATAATTTTTTACAAATATCTTTTTTTATTTTATCTTATCTAGTTTAGTTTTTGCTAACTTTATTTTTATTATTTATAATACTTTTGTATTGCTATTTTTTTTTTATTAAACTTCTTCTTTATTTAAACTAATAAATATATAAATAAATATAAATATTTTATTAAATTTTATATTTTGCACAATTTTAAATTACATCTTTTACTATAGTTCTTTTTCTAATTTATCTTTACCTTTATTTTAATTTCAAAGATTAGTACTAAAATTAACTTTTAAACTATCTAATAAACTTAATATACATCCTTTTCTTAAATTATTATTTATATTTAAATTTAGATAAGTCTTAGCTACTTTTGTAAGTTTAGATCATAGATTATATATTTAAGTCTTTATTATTTATATGTAAATTAAAAGCAAGTTTTTTTTTATAAAAACTTTACTTAAATTTTAATAAAAATTAAAAACATAGTCTTATCTTTAATATTAAATATATATATATATTATTTTTGTTTGTTTTTTTTTTGATTTTTGGTTTATTGTTTTTATATATTATATGTCTAATTTATATTCTGCTATTATTATTTTGTAATTGTTTTTTGTAATTTTTTCTGTTTTTACAATTTCTGCTTTTTGTAACTTTGATATCAGTTTGTTAGAAACCTATATATAGTCAATTTTTATTGCTGCTTTTTTATTTAACTATATGTATTTCTGATCTGTTAAGTGTAGGTTTCTATATATACTTTTAAAGTCTTGCTTTTAAGCTATTTAAATACTAATAGTTTTTTATAATTTACAGTTTATAAAAATATATTGTTTGCTATATAGTTAAAGTTTTTTATTATAATTACTTGTATTTGGTTTTTTTTTTATAACTATTTCTACAATTTTTTGTTAAATAGTTTTTTTATTGTTTTATTATTTGGTAATATATAGATTTATATTATTACTAACTCTAATTGCTTAAAGTATAATATAATTTCTATTATATATTTAATTATTCTTTTAACTGTAGTAATATATTTGTTTATTGTTTTTCTATCAAAATCTTAATGCCTAATATTTTATTCTTATTTGCTGCTACATCTTTTCAGTATTTTATACTTTTTGTTTATGTTGTATATTAAAAATTTTCATCTTTTTTATAAGATTAAATATTAGAAAATTGAATAATAGAATACAAAAACCTTGATAGTTACAAAATACTGCAATAGGAGTTAACAATAAAACAAGTAAAAGTCTATTAGTAAGACTAAATAAACAAAATAAACTAAAGCAATTAATAAAACTAAAAATAATACAAAACTGTCAAAAAGCAAAATTAACAAAAGATATATAAAAACTAGACAAAATACTAAAAAACAAATTATGTTTAAAGAATAATTTAGCTTGTTCAACAATAATAAAAGCAAGAGAATTAAGAATAAATATAAGCACTGAAGGTAAGCTATGAATAATAAGCAGTTATAGTCCTAAAATAGATAAATTATTAAAAACATAATTGTGAAAAAGATGTAAAACCAAAATAAATAAAACAAAAAAATATTTTTAAATCAATTATTCAATGTAAAAAATAAAAGACTAATAATATAATAGAAGTTTAAAAACTACTAAAAACAACTGAGTAAATGTAAAAAAGAAGAATGGTTTAAAATAATAAAAGCAAAAATACTTAATAGACTAGAAAGTAAAAAGGTTAAAGGATATTTCAAAACAAACAAATATAATAAACAAATAATAAAGATTGAATAAAAAAGTTTGTCAAAGAACAGAAAAAATAAATAAATAATATATAGTATATAAGATACTAAACAATTAAAAAAAATAGTTAAAAAAAAAGATATTAATAGAACTTTAGCAAATGCAAAACAAAAAAAAAAAAAACAGTAAAAAAAAGTTGTCAGTATTAAATAAAAATTAATAAGATAAATATAATTTTAAATATATTAATAAGAAAAGATAACTATATAATTAAGATAGCAACAAACCAATTAATAGAAAACATAAGAGCAAAAGAGTTAAAAAAAAACAAAAGTTAATAAGTCTCAAAAGACTAGAAGGTTTAACCAAAAAACAAAAACTAAGAAATAATGTTATTTAAAAAAATATAAATTTTTTTTAAAAGAGTATGGCAACCTAGTAAAGTGATCAGATTGTCAACCCTTCAAATAGTAGATTAGGTGTTTAAATTCTATTAATAGTAAAAATTTAAATAATTATCTATATAATATTCATATTATAGCAACTGTTACTAATAATTGAATTAGAATATCTATAATGGTAATTACACTAGCATAACTGACAGATCATAGAGCATCTGTGTAATTTGTTATATAAAGAAATGCAAACTAACAAATCAGGCAATACAAATACTAGATAAGTTCTTGTAGCTGTGTAAATTCATTGAAATTAGGTAACAAAAAGTCTATTTAAAAAGGCCTAAGTAAAGAAGCTATCAGATCTTTGATGGCTCTACTGTAAAGACTAGCTTGAGAAAATGAATACCAAGATTGTAGTACCCAGTCATAGTAGCCAGATGGGTAAGAATCTTTAGGTTGGGAGTCTTAGAGGTAGCTCCAACCAGGTCATCAGAATGAACTAAAAGATATACTAATAGACTGGTCATAGTTCTATATAGGCTATCTAGATTAGAAGTTTGGTAAAACAGCAGATAAAAAGACAGAGATATACTAAAATATTAGAATTATGCTATAAAGTAGATGCTAGGGTCTGTGTAAACTCTACAAAGGCATAGCAGTTAAATGATATAACTTTGACCACAAGTGTTAGTTTTGCTATAATAATATCTAGATTAGTTATAAAAATAAGTACAGAAGGCTCTAAGGTATTTATCTTGAAGATAAATTAGTTCTAAGGTTAATATGATAATCTGGGCATTTAAATATAACCTAGTGAATTAATGAGTTAATACAGATTACAGATTTAAAGAGTTTAAAATAAAACATCTAAGCAAAAATATTAGATATAGCAATTGGTAAAGAAGTTTTAGGCAGACTCCTTAAATAAGTAATATAAAAAAGTTATATATGTAGCCAATTGTACTCTCTTTTGTAGTGGTTCATTAAATTACATTATTAATAAGTTGTTAATAAAGTTAAAAGACCAAAGAGATCACCTTAATACTAAAAAAAAATTTTTTTTAATAAAAATAAAACTAAATATATAATATATACAAATAGTATAGCAAATATAGAGAATAAAGAAGTGACAGTAGATAAAAGAATAAGTATATTATAAGTACAAACAAGTGAGACACAAATTTAGTTAAAATAAAAGATAGCATTAGGAGTAAAAGAATAGTCAACATTAACTACAGCTATATTAATAGCAATATAAATAGCAATTTTGATAAAACAAAAAAGAAAAATCTAAAAATATTTATGAGAAATATAGTAACTTAGTAAAGTAAATAAGTTATTAACCCTTAAGTAGCAAATTGTAAGTTCAAAATCTACTAAAAATGAAATTTAAAAAATATACTTGTATTATAGCAATAGTATTTTTTTAATTAGTTAAAATAAGATATCTATAACTACAGTTGCATTAGCATAACTAACAGGTTAAAAAGCATCTATATAATTTTGGTTATACAAAGAAATGCAAAACAATACTAAGTAGTAAAAACTCAAAATAAGTTTTTGTAACTATATAAATCTGTAAAACTGAAAAAACTGAAACTTAGAAAAACTTAAATAGAAAGATAACATAAATCTTTAACAATACTATTATAAAGACTAAATCTAAAAAAAGATACTAATATAAAGAAATTAAGCAGACAAGAACCTTAACTAAAAGATATTACCAACTAGACTGTCAAAAGTTTTAAACTAAAAAAAAAAATATCAGACTAGACTCAGTATATCAGAAATAGTTTATAGTTTTACTAGGCTATCTGAATTAGAAATCTGATAATAAAGTAAAATTTTATTTTAAATATTAAAAATAAGTTATAAAATTGATACTGAGATTTAGATAAACTTTGCAAAAATAAGTCTTATTAATATTTTATAAACAAGTATGTAGTCTAGTTAACAGAAAGCTTTCTAAAGCCTTACAGTTAAATGACATACTTTAAAATATTTAACAGCTTAACAAATATACAAAAAAGAAAATTAAATATTAAATTAGATAGTACTTAGATATATAAAAACTTGTATACTATCTGTCAGATGTAGTATATGGATCAGAGTATTCAATTAAGTAATTTTCTAGCAAATTACAAGAATAACAGCTAGTATAGAACTTACAAACAGACTATTTAAATAAGTAATTAAAAGTTGCATATATAGTTAGTTGTATACTTATTTTGTACAATTTATGTAATTATAATTAAAAATATAATAAAGACAGTAGCTATTAATAACAATGGCTTTAGTAAAACCAAAAAAAAAATTTACATATAGTAATACTACAATTAGAAACATTAGTAAAAATTAAGAGTTACAGATAAAAATAAAATTCTCAAAAGAAAAATACTTTATAGATAATAAAGATAATTAATCTAATTAGAACAAAAAATATACAAATAGAATAGTTTAAAATAAAAATTATAGTAAAAACAAATAAAATAATAAACTTGATAGTTTTGTAAAAAAAAAGCATTAAGCAGAAAAATAATATATATAGAAAAAGTTTGTTATAAAAAAATAGAGTACTAACTAGAATAAAAAAACAAATAAATATACATGCCAGCAAGACTTTTATGCAAACTAGTAATAAACATTAGACTAAAAATAAAATAAAATAAAATGATAGCAATCAAGAGTCTAGAACTAGTAACAAAAATGTTGAATATATTTTTAAAAGAAACTAAAGTTAACTAAAAAAGTACATTGTATAACAAGAAGAAATAGTATAAAAAGAAATGCATTTATAAAGTATATATTAGACAAACTTCTAACTTTAAAGAAACTTAACAAAAGAAGACTAAATATATATACAATTGCAAATATCAAGCCTGTTAAAGCAAAGTTAAAGAAATATAAGCACATTTGGCATTATGCAAAAGATAAACAAGTTTTTAAAGAAAAATACAAAAAGTATTTATTGTAATAGTATAAAAAAAGTTAAAAGAAAAAGAAAAAATCCAAGTTCTATATTATATATTATATATAATACTTTTTAAAAAAATAAAATCAGAAAAAATAAAAATAAAAAAATATTAATTAAAAGTTTAATTTTAAGAGCAATACAAGATATATTAGTATAATTTTTAAATACAAAAACAAAATAAAGATTTATAAATGTAGTAGCAAAAATAGCCTAAAACATATTTAATAAGCAAGTTTAAAGAATACAATATGGGGTGTGATGACCTAGTGAAGTGGATAAGTTGTCAACCCTCAATGAATTTTGGAAATTATACCTATATTATAGTAACTGTCTTTTGCTGATCAATTGAGTTTTGGGCATCTGTAATCTTAGATACACCAAGTTGGGCCCCACCTAACATTGGAAGCTCAGGGCATCTATGTGAAGTGTAATGTTACATATATATAGAGGAATGTGAAAAACTGGTGTTATATAAGGCTTTGGTGCAAACCTGTAATAAGACCACTGGGTATAGAAAGCTAAGAAACCAAAGAGACAGAAATCCACTTAGAAATCCTAGGTAAAGAGGTAATACAAACTTTTGATAGTGCCATTAGACCAATAGAAGCCTATAAAACACCTTTATAGAAACTGTCAGATAAACTAGATGACAAGATGTGTAAAGGAGCATATGACCAACCAGGCTGCCAAAATCACTGAAGAAAAAGGATACATAAATATACCATACCAGGCATCTGGTTTAAAAGTCTGGGGAGTTAGTTAATTCTAAGTTGCAGCTAGTAGAGAATGATAGAGAAAAAGTCAGAAAGATAGGTACCAGGATTTGGATGAACTTTACAAGGATAATAGAAGTTTAAGAAGTAATTCTGATTGCAAGTGTTAGTCTTGACCATAGTGTTAAACCAAGTTAGTGATAAAAGAGAATATGGCTCATTCTGGTAGGTTTACCTTAAAAATAAAAATAGTCTAAAGATTATAGTCCTATAGTTAAAAGTAAATAGATCTGAGTCTGTGATCCAGTGAAATTAATACCAGAATCAGATCAGAGGGTTTAAATGAAACATTCAAGCAGAGGTGTTAGGTATAGCAATTGGTAGAGAACCTTTGGGTGGACTTCTTAAATAGGTAATATAGAAAAGTTACATATGTAGCCAGTTGTATACTTATTTGATAGTTTATTATAGATACATCTATATAAAACATGTACCTAATATAAATATTAATAAAAAGCTAGAACCAAAGAGGTTACTTTAATATTGAAAAAAAAAGAATACAATATAAAAAGGTTAACAAATAGAAAAAAATAGAAATAATAAGCAAAACAAAAAAAATTCAAAAAAAAAAATTTAAGTAAGAAAAAGAAAGCTAATTAGCAAGAAATAAAAAAAAGAAAAAAAAGCAAAAGAAAAACAAAAATGAATTAAAGATAAAGTTAGAAAAACAATATAAAAGCTTGTTATGAAAGAAAAAAAACTCTTTTATTATAAACTTTAAGTAGTTAAACAAACAGTTATGACAAATTGTATTTAAACACTATTAGAATAAATAAATGATGCTAGACTTAATTGTTAGATACATTTACCTACATTTATATTAACTTATTTGAATTAGTTTTAAATTATGTTAATAGTAATATTAATAAAAAATTATATTAAAGTTAATATATATAAAGAAATTTTAATATATAAAAATGTATAAAAATTAAATTTGTGGTTTAGGTTGATATTAACAAGATTGATATTAATGAAGGTTGACTATAATTATAAAAGTAATTTTAAGAATCTTAATAAAATACTAGTATGACTGTTTAAGAAAAAAAAATTTTTATAATATATTACTTTTTATTAAAAATTATTTAAGTTTAATTTTGTTTTTTTTTAAAACTTATATATAGTCTTGTTACTTATTTTAAAAACTATTATTTAACAATTAATTTGCAATTTAAAATTTTAAAAATTTGAATATTTAATTGTATTTTGTAGTAAATATTTTATATAAAAATATTTTAAAAAATTAATTTTTAATAATATTTTAAATAATAATACTAATTTTAACTTTAAATATTTATAAAAATTATTTATAAAAATTAAATTTTATAATCCTATATTAATTATTTAAATAAACAAAAAATATAATTTTTAAAATAATTATTTTCTAATATATATATATATATTAATTTAAATTTTAATACTTTTATTTTATTTTATTTTTTTTTAGTATTAAGATGACCTCTTTGGTCTTTTGACTTTATTGATATATTTTAGGAATATAGTTCTGTAGAGAGCTATTATAGTAAGAGCATACAATTGGCTACTCATGTAACTTTTTATATTACCTATTTAAGAAGTCCACCTAATGTTTTTTACCAATTGCTATACCTAATACACCTGCTTGAATATTCTATTTAAACCTTTTGAATCTGTCTTATGCTAGTTCATTAGGTCGAGCCTGAATTTTTTATCTTAACCTTAAAACATTTTTATCCTTAAGGTAAACCTACTGGAGCTTGCTGTTTATCTATTTTTTGCAGCTAACTCAGATATCACTATGGCAGAATTAACATTTGCAGTTAGGGCTAATCATTAAACTGCTATGCCCTTGTAAAGTTTATTTAGATCCCAGTATCTAATTCACAGCATATCTCTAGTACTTTAGTATACTCTTGCTTCTTTTACCAAACTCTCAATCCAGATAGTCTATATAGAACTATGACCAGTCTATCAGTATATTAGGTTAGCCTGATATTCTTTTTCTTTAGTCCAATCTGATGGTCTGGTTGGTGATACCTCTGAAACTTCCAACCTGAAGGTTTTTGTTTGTCTGGCTACTTTGGCATTAGTATTCATTTCTTAGGTCTAGCCTTTATAGTAATACCATTGAAGATCTGTGTTTTCTCTCTACTCAGGTCTTTCCAAATAGGCTTCTTGTTTCCTAATTTCTATGAATTTATATAATCACAAAGACTTATTTTGTGTTTGCACTATCTATTTGTCAGTTTGCATTTTTCTGTATAACAAGTTACACAGATGTCCCATAACCTGCCAGTCATGCTAGTGTAACCATAATTTCAGATATCTTAATCTAATCATTAGAAACAGTTGCTATAATATTAGATTACATAAGTGATTATCTAAATTTTTGTTATCAATAAGATTTGAACACCCAATTTACCACTTGAAGGGTTGACAATCTGACCACTTCACTAGGTCACTACACCCTCTTTAATACTTTATATAATAATTAAAACAAGTTTATAATATGTAATATATAATTATCAATAGGAACAAATATCAGAACTCTCTTTAATGATTACTCAAATACAAAATTAGCAAAAAGAAAAAACTGATTTTCATACAATTACTGATAAAAAACTTTCCAAATAGCACTAAACAAAAAGAAGCAGCATCAAGAAATACACTAAACAAGTTTAAGAACCTGAAGTAGCATAGTGATATTAGAGTAGTTATAAAAAAAAAGCAAAGTTTTTAGAAAAATTTTAGCAATAAAATAATAACTGTGGAAATTGCCATTTGACTCTGAACATAGATTTGTTTACAATATGCAAAAGTCATATAGCAGATCAAGCAGTAACAATCACATATAAGTGACCAAATTAAGAATAAAAGAAAGGAGTGTAGTGACTTAGTAAAGTAGATATATTGTTAACCTCTCAAGTAGTCAGTAGTAAGTTCAAATTCTACTGATAGCAAAAATTTAAATAATCACTTATGTAATATATAGACAGTATTATAGCAATAACATTCTGTTGATCAGTTGAAATAAGATACCTGTAACACAGTCATACTAGCATGACTGGCAGGTCATTGGCATCTGTGCAATGTTGGAGTTACACAGAAAAATACAAACTGGTATTAGGCAATACAAATACAAGATAAGTCCTTGTGGCTATATAAACCTATGAACTAGGAAACTGGAGCCTATTTGGAAAGACCCGAGTAGAGAGATAGCACAGATCTTTAACAGTACTATTGTAAAGGCTAAATCTAGAAAACAGATATCAATGTGAAAGGAATCAGGTAGACAAGAACCTTGAGTGAAGGGTACCATCAACTAGACTGTCAGAAGTCTCGAACCAGAGGAAAAGGACCTTGAGAAACAGACTCTGGGGTACCAGAAACAGGTTATAGTTCTACTGGGCTATCTGAATTGGAAGTCTAAGACCAGAAGCAGAGGTATATTACAAGTACTAAGAATATGCTATGAAGTTAGTACTGAGGTTTGGGTGAACTTTACAAGGGTAAGCCCTGTTAGTACAGATTAAATATAGGTAGTTAGTTAGCAGAAAGCCTTCTGGTATCCTACAGTTAGGTGATATACTCTGAAATGTGTAATGGCTTGACAGATATACAGACAGAGAGGTCAGAATTAGGTTAAACAGCATCTAATTAGATGTATGAGAACTTGTATGATATCTGCTAATGTAGTATAGAGGTAACTTTGTACAAGTTATGTAATCATAATTGAATTCACAATAAAGGCAGTAGCTATCAATAACTAATAGTCTTAGTGAAAGCAAAAAAAAAAAAAAAGAATAGATGAAGTAATACATAGCAACAAACAAGAAAACAAAACAAGGCAAACATAGAATTTTCTAGAAAAGTACAACTATAGAAATAGAAATAAATAAAAATTTGTCTGAAGAGTATAGAGAAAATATTAAAGCAATTTGTATAAAAAAAGCATACTAGGCAATAAGCAGTGTTCATAATAAGATTTTCTTTAATGAAGCTAGCAAAACATATATGATACCAGATAGAGAGGATAGAATCATAGCAATGCTTACTGAGCAAGATCCAATCAAGGTGGCTTTTTTATGAATAACAAAAGAAATAATAAAAAAGGCTAAAAAAGAACAGCCAGGGAAAAAACTAAACATAGTAAAGCAAATGCAAAAGGTGGTAATGATAAAAAAAAAAAATGCAATAATAAAATACTGTAACTATAGGAAAACAAGAAGACCTACACAAAGCAATACAAAGGAAAGACATAGTTAATAAAGAGCCAAAGAAAAAAAAATTACAAAAAGGTATTGAAGTAATGCAAAAAAAGGCAGACACAAAGGTAAGTTATTTAGATAACAAACAAACAGAAATACAGTTTGTTATCCAAGAAAGAAAACATAAGAACCAATTAGAAGAACAAGAACAAATCATGACAAGTTTAAAAAGAGATGTAAAATAAGACTTAATAAAAAAAGATATAACAAGTCAAGAAAGAAGCTAAGAAATTGAGAAAAAAATTGACATAGTCAAAACACTACTTAAAAAAAGCATATAGGCACCAAGCAGAAGAAACTGCAACTAAAATAACAGTCTATTTACCAACATATCAGCATATAATATACTAAAAACAACAAAAGAAAAATATATAAAATTCATCAAATAGTTACTAAAAAACAACTAACATATTAAAGTTATTAAAGAAGTCTTCAAAAGAAGTAATTTGTGAATAGAGATAGACTTTGATTGTAAATATAGTAAAAACAAAGCAATACAAAGAATTAGCAGAAAAGAAGATGATTAGTATAAACTAATACCAGAGGAAAGAGAAGACAAAAAAAAAACAGAGATTACATAATAAAGAATACTAAAAAAGAAAAACAGCACAACAAAAAATAATAAAAAGATATACAACAGAAAAGAAAACAAGATCGAGACAGACTTAAATAACTGCAAAACAAATAAGAAGTTCAATGACAAGAAGTATGTAATAATATGGGACTTGCCAACAGACATCAATAGAAGAGAGTTAAAATATATTTGTAAAAAATTCAAGAATGACCAAGTAGTAAGATTTAAAAAATCAAAGTACAAAGCACTTGCAATAGTGCAAATAGAAGAAGTCAAAAAAGAAGCTATTTCATAAGCTATAATAGTTAATAATGATAAACTAGTATGAATAACCAAAGGAAAAGAAAACTATGAAGCAAAAGAAAAACAAAGAAAATATATAGCAAAACTTACAAAACTATTCAAAAATGCCTCAAAAGTCTTACTACTGTAATGTCTAAGAAGCAAAAATGTAAAGTCAGTCCACATTTCTTTTAATAAAAATGAAAACCAAAAAAGAACAGCAATAGTTATGTTTGCAACAGAAAAAGACATGAATGCAGCCCAAACAAAACTAATTTGTATAACAACTTTAAAATTTATTGAGTAAATGAAAAAAAAAAAAGACAAGAATAAGAAAAAGCCTTAAACTAAAGAGAGGAAGAAGTTGGAACAGTTTAGCCAGACCTCTAATACAGAAGAAGATAAAAGCAGCAGAGAAAGATAAAGAAATAAGGGCTACTTATACAAGAATAGAAACAGAAATAGGTTAAGTTATGAAGGTATCTCATTAAAAGAAAGAAGTAAATTCTAAAGCTAATATAAAGAAAACCAAGCAAGAGATACAAATACAAGAAAGGAATAAAAAAAAAATCTTAAAAAAAGATCAGAAGAATTTAAGACACAAAGACAAGAAAAAGAGCTACACATAGAGAACATTTTAGCATGAATTTAGAAGAAACTAAAAAGATTAGAAGAAACTAGAGGTACAGCTAGGAAGGGCCTAGCTAATTACTCCTAAGAACACCCTAGTTGAATCCATAAATATAAATGAGAAGATTAGAGATTTTTTGCACAGTAAGAAAAGAACCTTTGAAGAAAGAAACAAAAATAAATCTTCTAATCCAAAAGAAGAAAAGGAAAGAAAAGGAAAAGGAAAAGCAAAAAACACAGAGACAAATACAAAAAATTAAAAGAAAAATAGAAAGAAGAAAAAAAAAAATTAAAAATTGCATGTTACAATGTTAACAGACTTAAAACCAGAAGGTGGAAATTAGAAAATCTGCTAGGCTGAATAGAGAAAGAAAAAATAGCATTTTTGGATATAACAAAAACAAACATTATGGAAAAAGAAGAGAAAATCTTATTATATAACCTTAATACAAGATTTAAAGATTACTGGGCAAGTGCAGTATTGAACAAGAAAAAAGAATCAGATATTGGGATTTTAATAGATGAAACCTAAAAAAAACATGTTGAGTAGTTAAAAAGTTTAGTAAATATATGATAGAAGTAAAACTATATTTTAAGCAATTAGTACTAATAGTAATCAAGATGTATATTCCACCAAATAACAAAATAATCAGTAAGAAAATACAAAAAAAATTGTAAAAATAGTAATAAACAGAAAAAAGAATACTGAAGTAATTATACTTAGAGATTTCAATCACACAAATGACAATATACTAGACAGATTGTACCTACAAACAATAGAATATAAAAGACTACTAATCTTTAACTGGCTTAAAAGGCAAGAGTTTACAAACTTTTTCAGAAGCTTGCATTCAACTGAAAAAGCATATATATGGTCAAGTCAAGAAGTAACAACAAGAATTGACAATATTTGGTTATCAAAATCAATCACAGCTGGCCTTTAGAAAGCCAATATAAAGCAGAAGATATAACAGATAGTGATCACAAGATACTAACAATAACCATATGTTAGGCATGTAATTGAAAATTATAGTTGTGCAAAAATTAAATACAAAGACCAGATAAGAACAATTTACTTATATAAGAAAACAAACAAAAAGATTGGAAAAAATATGCTAAAAAGCTCCAAATACAATTAGAGTAGAAAAAAGTACTAAAGCAATTAGAAGATAATAAAATAAGCAATATGTTTTGTACAAACTCAGTAAACTACATATAGAATGCAATAGAAGAAGTCATAACAGAAGCAGCAAATAAACAAATTCTGAAAAAGAAGATATTTAACATAAAGGCAAACAGAAAACATTATCTAAAGAAGTTATATCAGTGTAAGCATACAATTGAACTACAACAAATAATAAAAAAGATAAAAACAAGAAAAAACTAAGAAATAAAGAAAGAAAAAAAAGAAGAGATAAACAATAGACTTAAAGACATTGGCAAAGAAATAGGAGTAGTATTACTAAGACTACACAAACATTGGTCAGAAGCTTGGTTAGATAATATAAAAAGTTGGCAAAGGATCCTGAAAGACAGAAGAAAAAAAGAGTTAAAATAAGTACAAAGAAAACAGATAAAAGAAAATATAAATAAAAAATGCAAGATGATAAAAACTGATCAAGGATGAATGATTGCTAGCCTGTTAAACAAACTATACAAAAAGATAATTCTTGACAGATTTATAATTCAAAATAAAGAAAAAGTCAGTCTAATAACAGAACCTAAAGATGTTCTAAGTAGTCTGACAAAACATTTTAAAAATCAATTAAGAAAATAAAGAACTAAGCTAGAAGTGATGCTGAAAGAATAGAAAGAAGAATACAACTTAAAAGAATGGATCAAGAAATTCTGATATAGAAAATTAGAAAAAAAGATAAATAAAGAAAAGTGGGAAGATACATTAAAAAAATTTAAAGCCAATACAGCCTTAGGGATTTCAGGCATAAGCTATACTTTAATAAAATAAGCAGAAAAGAGATTACAAAAGATTTTTAAAGCCTTTGCAAACCTGGTTCTAAAAACAGAAGAAATGCTAAAGAAGTGAAAAATAGCACAATTCTATCCAATTCCAAAAAATGTAGACTAAAGATATAATCTAAACAATATTAAACAAATAGCACTAATTGAGATCTTTAAAAAATTAGTTACAAAGATGGTAACAAGAAGATTGGCCAAAATATTAATAGAAAGAGAAATACTCAAAGGGCCAAATTATACAGGTTTGCTTGGCAACTTAATAAAGCAATTAATATATATACTAAATATGATAATAGAAGAAGCACAAGAGAAAAATAAAAAAACATGAATACTTTTGCAAGATATAAAGAAGGCATTCAACTTAGTTCTATTGAAAAGCTTAAAATAGGCTTTCAAAGAGTCAAAATACTTTAAAGAACAATAAAATACATTATTAATCTCTTTTGTAAACAATAACTTAAAGTAATTACAGCATATGGTTTAATAGAAAAATAATAACAGAAGATGATATAAACCAAGAAGAAGTAATTTCTTTACTAATTTAATACCTTTTCTATGATCTGCTTTGAAAAGGATTCAAGTGAACAAATTACTAGGTTATACAGTAGAACAAGAAACATTAAACAATACAGACATTAATTGTATTACAAAACATAGACAAGCAGCAATTGCATATGCAAACAATACTATATGGATCACAAAAAGCAAAGATCAACTACTAAAAATCCTTGAAATTGCAAAGGAATTTTTTAAAACAAATAATATTGAAATAAATAGAGCCAAGTCAAAGCTTATAATAATAAACTCCAGGCAGAAAAAGAAAGATAGAAAAATTACATTTGAACAAAATAGAATAACAGAAGAACCAAAAAAAAAATTGTAAGATCATTAGAAATTTGGCTAAACAGCAGAATGAGAAAGTTACTTGTTTGCAAAAAAGTAAAAAAAATAGTTAGTCAAACAGTCAAAGACTTCAGATATAAAAAAATAAAATTAGGATATTTTTTGCAATTAACAAAAATGTTAGAAAAGATAATAGACAAGATCCACTAATCAATAATATGTTTGGTCAAACATAAGTGCAACATAATAAAAACTACAAACAACTGCATAATTGAGCACAAAGATTTAGGAAACTGTAAATCATTAAGTCAAGAAATAGCAACAAAGCAAATAAGCAGTCTATTTACAAGATTTAATAGGAAGAATATGCTAGATAATTTAACAAAGCTTAGAATAACTCAAAGGTGTCAGAAAGCAGGCTTAATAAAAGATATTGGAAGTCTAGAAAATATAAAGTATTGGAAACACAATTTAGCTTGTTGGATAATAGTCAAGACAAAAGAAATGAGAATAAATATTAGAGCAAAAAATCATTTGTGAAAAGTATATAGTTAGAAGATAAGAATAAGAAACTTAGTAAAACCAAATCATGAATAGCAAGTAGTAGTACAATAAATAGATAGAGCTTGCTATATATAAACTAACTCATTAATATAAAAAGAAAGAGTCTAATTATATAAAAACAGCTCAAAAGTCTTTAAGAGCTGTTATGTAAAAAAAAAAAAGCCAAATGGTTTAGTGAAATAGAAGAAAAGATGTTAATAACACAAACAAACAGAAAAATATACAACTAATACAAGATTAGTAGCCATAATAATTAGGCACTAATAATTAACTAGACAAAGATATTTGAAGACAGAAAAAAGAAAGAATAGATTATACATAGACCAAAGCACAACTAACTACTTAGCAAAATAGTAAGAAAAAAAAAAAATTTTAGCTAAGCATTGGCATTTGTAAAAAGTAAAAGAAAAGACATATACTAAAATAAGTAAATACAAAGGGTGTAAAAATAAAACAGAACAAATAATAAACAGATGCGAAAAGTAGATAAAATAAAATAATAGTATAAAAGCAGTTTTAGAAACATTAGTAAAAAAAGGCAGTAACAAGATTAATACAACACTAGAACAAATACTAAAAAACAGAACAATAAAAAAATAGAAAAGAAAGAAAAGAAAACTAATTGGGCTAAAACAAATAGAAAAATTAGAGATAAAATTAATTAAAAAACAGAAATTTGATAGTGAAATTACAGTTTACTTAATAGAAATCCTAACAAGAAACAAGATGAGAAACAAAATCAAATATACTTTTTATACAGATAGAGCATTATATAAAGAAAAAAGAGAAAATAGTGTAAAATAAATAGGCATTAGTTGGGTACAGATTAGCAATGAAGAAAGCTGGCTAAAGAAAGAAATAGCATTAAGACTTGAAGGTTGGCCTTCAGCAACAACAGCAAAATTAGCAGCAATATGGCTAGCAATTTTAACTATATTAAAGAAGAAGAATATAGAAGTGCATATAGATAGCCTAACAGCACTAAAGAATATTAATAGAGCAATTTAAAAGTTAGGAGATAACAAAATTTTAAAAAAGAAAAATATAATATAGATAATAAATATTGTAGATCTAGTTAAAAATAAGAGTAATAAAATAGAACTGGTTAAAGTTAAGAGTTACAGTAATGATAAGTAGAATGACAGAATGGATATACTTGCAAAGAAAGAAGCAACATGTAGAATAATAACATTTATAGAGAAGATTAAGTATAACAGAATAGAATATTATCTAGAATGGAAAAACAGAAAGGTTGATATATCTACAAAACTTTTTTGCAAAATAGTTATAAATGCTAAAATTGGAGCCAGTTAAAGAGAAACAAATCTAATTTGAGTACTAGAACCAGAAACAAAGAACACTCAATACAATTGGTCAAGCTTTTGAAAAAAGATAAATAAAACAAAAGATATACACTGTACAACAAGAAAACTTAGTACAAGAAGAGCAACAGTGATCAAATACATAATAAATGGCCTACCAATATTAGAAGAATTAAACAAAAGAAAACTAGAAATATATACAATAACAGATTGCCAAGTATGTCAAAAAGATGAAAAAAAACTCAGGCACATTTGGCAAGCTGCAGTAAACAAAAAGCCTGTGAAAAAAGATCCAAAAGGTAGCAACAGCAACAGCATAAAATAGCCTTAAAGAAAATGAAAAAACAAGAATTCTATCTTAAATACTATATAAAGCAATATTTAGAAAACAGAAATAAAAAAATTATTAACAGAAGAGCACTAATAAAAGAACTAACTATAAATAAGATTGGAAAAAAGATCAGTCAGATTTTAAATAAACAGGCAATACAGAGATGCATAAACATAGTAACAAGAACAGTATAGAATATATTTTATAACCAAATATGAAGAGTTCAATATAAAAAAGTGCAAAAATGAAAAAAGAAGAGTAACATAATAAGTAAAATAAAAAAGATGATCAAATTAAAAGAAGATTAGAAAGTAGAACAGAAAAAGATAAGTTGACAAAGAAAGAAGAAAAAAAAAAAAAGGTAAAAAAAATGAACCAAATAAAGAAGAAAGCTTGGAAGACAATTGATATACTTGTTACAGAAAGAGAAAGACCCTTCTGATATGGCTTTAAGTAGTTAGATGAGTAGTCTATCTCTAACTGAGATAGTACAACAAGTTGCATTTAAATACTAATAAAGTAGCCAAGTGATGCTAGACTTAGATATTGAGAAATTCTATGTAATTATAAATGTATATGGTTTCAAAAATCTTAATAAAATACTAGTGTAACTGCTTAAAGTTAAAAAAATATATATATATACATAAGAGGAGTCAATAGAAAAGAGCCAAATTTTTTTTAAGTAAAAGTTTTCTTGACTTTAAGCTTAAATATCTTAACAACTATTTTATTAAATTTAATAAATTTTTATTTATTTTAATTCTATATAATTTTAAGATTAAAACAAAAAATTTTTTAGCAGATTTAATTAAATAGTTGTTAAGTTATTTAAATTTAAAATTAAAAAAATTTCACTAAAAATGATTTGTTCTTTTTCTATTGACTCCTCCTCATATATATATAATTATATTTAAATAATAATTTTTTTTTGATATTAAGTTAACTTCTTTAGTCTTTTGATTTTTATTAATGACTTTTTTGATAGTATGATTTAGTGAACTACTACAGAAAAGCATACAATTAGCTACATATATAACTTTTTTATATTATCTATTTAAGAAGTTTGTCTAAAAGTTCTTTATTAATTGCTATATTTAACATCTTTGCTTAGATATTTTACTTTAAACTTTTTAAACTTGCAACTTGTAATAATTTTATTAAATTATACTCAAATGCTCAGATTATCATTTTAACCTTAGAACTATTTTATCTTTAAGATAAATCTTTCAGAGTTTTCTATACCTATTTTTATAACTAACTTAGTATTACTATAACAAAACTAATACTTGTAGTTAGAACTAATTATTAAACCATTATGTCTTTGTAGAGTTTACATAGACTCTAGCATCTACTTTATAATATATCTCTAATACTTTAGCATTCTCCTACCTTTTTATCAAACTTCTAATTTAAACAGTCTATATAAAACTATAACTAGTTTATTAATATATATATATTTTTTTTAAATATTAAGGTGAGTACTTGCGACCCAGGATTTTAGTGATAGTATATTTGGCTAATGATTGCATTACAACCACAGGGGGCAACCATGGGAAGAGTGTACAACTAGCCACTCATACAACTTTAGTTATTGTCTAAT
>CAJVQA010003219.1:0-19989 GCA_910591915.1 Cetraspora pellucida
ATTCTCTTGCCATTAGGGCAATTTGTCTATTAGCTCATAAGCTCTATGCAGAATACTGTCTTGTAAGTTAATATCTTTGCTACTTTCCAATGATGGTTCAACAGGTATTAAAGCTTTAACTAGCAGTGTAGCTTGTCGACTATAAATAAGTTGAAATAAAGTATATCCAGTAGTAACATATTTCTTTGTTCAGTATGCTAATAATACAGCAAAAATATGAATATCCCAATCATTTGTTCCTTTTACTTAAGCAAGTGATTCACAGAGTGTTCAGTTAAACCTTTCAACCATGCTATTTGTTTGTAAATGATATGGTGATAAGAATTTATATTTGATTAGAAACCTTTCGCATAATATGTGGATAGTTTCACTAATAAAGTTTTATCCTTGGTCAGATAAGATAATTTTTGGAAGTTCATGTCTACAAACTATTTCTTCAAAAATAAATTGTGCTAATGTAGCAGCACCAGCATCAGGCACAGCTCAGGCTTCTGGCCATTGTGTTAGGTATTCAGTAGTCACAATTATATAGCGATTATTTTGTTTAGTAAGAGGGAAAGGTTTTACTAAATTAATACTAATTCATTCAAAGGCTTGTCCTATTTGAATAGAATAAAGAGGTTCCTTTTTTCATTCTTTTTGATATTGTTGACATTCTGTACAAGTATGAACATATTTTTGTATATTTCTATACATTTGGTTCTAATAATATTATTCAGCAATCTTATAGTACATGGCATCTGTTTCTAAATGTCTGGCAATAGGATGTTTATATATCATATATAGGATAGGTTCTACTTTAGTTCATTTAATAACTCTAAAGAGATGAGTAGGGTTTTTTTTATTCTTTTTATATAATAGTTCATGCTTTGTTTCAAAATGTCTGACTTGTCTAATTAGTTGTTTTTCTTCTATGTCTGTCAATTCTTTAGGTAATGTGTCTGATTTTAAATAATTATATAAGTTAATATATTGATCTAAATTCATTGAAATAGTATTGGTAATGTCTAAGTCGGCAGCCTTGAGAGTGCATCTACATTGGAATAAACTTGGCCTGGTTTATGAATAATTTCAAAGTTATAAAGTTGTAATTTGAGTATCCATCTTTCAATTCATTCTTTAGGTTCAGCTTTCCTTAACCATTTAAGAGTATAATAGTCAGTAATAAGAATAAACTTTGCAGTTCCTAGGTATTTATGAAAATGTTTGATTGCCCAAACTATGGCAGCACATTCTAATTTAATAGCACCATAGTTCATTTCTTCTTTTCAAAAGTTTTTACTTGCATAAGCAATTGGATGTTCTCTTTCATCTCTTTCTATTTGGCTAAATGTAGCACTAAAGCCATAATAAGAAGCATTGGTGGCTAATATAAAAGAGTACTTGAAATCAAGATAAGCTAAGATAGAAGCAATAGTTAGTCTTCTTTTTAATTCATCAAAGGCTTTTTGTTGTTCAGAGCACCATTCATATGCAGTATCCTTTTTTATTAAATGATTAAGAGGTCTGGCTACACTTGAAAAATTTTGGATAAATTGTCTATAATATCCAGCTAGTTCTAGGAAAGATCTAAGTTGGGTTATATTTTTAGGAGGTTGTATGTTATGAACAGCTTCTATTTTCTGAGGGTCTGAAGCAATTCCATTTTCAAATATAATATGGCCTAAGAAGGGTAGGCTCTGCATCCAAAAGTTACATTTTTTAATGTTAAGACATAATCCAGCTTTTCAAATTCTGGTAAAGACTTTCTATAGATGTTCAAGATGCTCATCAAATGTTCTTGAGTAGACAATAGTGTCATCTAAGTATACCACTACAAATTTTCATGCAATTCTATCATAAACTCAGTTCATTAATCTTTGGAAGGTTGCTGGAGCATTGCAAAGTCCAAAAGGCATTACATTAAATTTGTAAATGCCATATCGAGTAATAAAAGCGGTCTTTTCTCAGTCTTTAGGGTCTATATCAACTTGCCAATATCTACTAGCAAGATCTAGGATAGAGAACCACATTGATCCAGCAAGTGCATTCAGTATTTCATCTATGCAAAGTAAAGGATATGCATCCTTCTTTGTAATGGCATTAAGTTTTCTGT
The DNA here is from genome assembly GCA_910591915.1 of Cetraspora pellucida. Taxonomy (NCBI): domain Eukaryota; kingdom Fungi; phylum Glomeromycota; class Glomeromycetes; order Diversisporales; family Gigasporaceae; genus Cetraspora; species Cetraspora pellucida. The sequence continues at coordinate 2,096 of CAJVQA010003219.1, forward strand.
AGTCCACACAGAAATGTAATTTTCCATTCTTTTTTCATACTAATACAACAGGAGAAGTCCAGGAACTACTAGAAGGTCTAATAAGTTTATTATCGAGCATCCTTTGTATTTCTTTTTTTATAAATATCTGTTCTGTAGATGGCATTGAATAAGGGCGTGATCGAATAGGAGGTATATCTTCAATATAAATTTTATGAGTAACCAAATTAGTATGACCTAATTTAGTTATATCTGATGCAAAAAGGTCTAAAAATTTTTCTAATAATGTTCTAAATTTTTAGCCTTGTTCTGGTTGTAAGAATCCAATATTTACAGCTGTTTCAAAGGTTAAGGTATATTCTTCATAAGGAATACAGGTCTCAATAGAATACACCATTTGGAGTATAAGGTTGCTAGGATTTGTCTCAGGCATATCTAGGTCATCAGGTAGTTTTTCATCTTGCCTGGGATTCCCTAAAAATTTTGAGGTCTCAAAAGAGTTTTAAGAACATTTTTTTGTTGCCTTATATGTTAAAAATGGTTTTAAAAGAATTGTAGAATTTGTATATTGGTGTCTTGCAAAGATTAAATATGTGTTTGCAATTGTTGGATAAGTTGAGCTTGTTGATCCAACTGGAGTTGCATCTTGGTAAGAGGTTCAATACAAATAGGGTCTGGTTCTGGAGTCAGTTTAGTGTTTGGTGAATGTGCTAATGCAGTATCACAATTACTACAGTATCCTTCATGTTGGTCTAATTCTTCCTGATGCTTAACATGTAAGCATTCTTTACAAAGAACAACAGGAGTACTAAAATTGTGATGTAAGATAGCAAGAGCGAATTGTTGATTATATTCAGGATGGCTAGTATTAAAGGACTCATCTAACATTTGTTGAAGAAGAAGTTTATCATCCTCTTCAAGGGTTTCTTGTTCTCCTCATAATACTAGTTACATGTCATCATTAGACCAGAGTTGGCTAAAATGATCACTAACTTAAGGTTCAAGAGCTTCAATAATAGTCTGATCACTTTCTCAGAAAAGAACAGCAGCAAGATGATATATACGAGTCTGGTTTAGGTCATATTGAGATCCAGCACTTCGGTTAAATTCTGTGTAATGTCTAATTCTTGTCTATAAGTTGTAGTTAGAATTATAAAGAACATCCTGGCTAGCTTTATGAGCATATAAGTGTTCAAGCTCACAAAACCAAAGTTCTTCACTAAGGCTTTCTAGTTGGTACATTCGAGAATGAGGTTCTGCTTTTTGGATACTTTACATTCTACAAGTAGTCCATGACCTTCCCCTTGTGTATAAAAATAAACACTTTGAGGGTCTTCTCGATCAAGGGCATAGTGGAAGTCAAAATAATAAACATGACAGAAGAGTTGGTTGTTAAGAGCTCTCAGAAATTCAGATCTTTCTGGGACATGGCATTGGCAGCAGTGATGAGTATGTCTATGACTATAATGAGGTAGTCTTTGGGATTCTACTATTTCAGAGTTACAGGCACACTTATAGGAATGGTTTTGCTTTTGGAGGTCAGCCAAAGGACAATCAATGCTAATATAACCATAACTGTTGCATGAGTTACAAATATTTTGTAGACAGACTCTATAGAGATGGTCAGGTTGATTGCAAGTGCGACAGCTGGCTCTTTTTGGTGGTTGTTAAGGACAGTAAGTGGCAATATGTCCAGGTTTGGCAACGATTACAAAGATTGGTAGAACATTGTACAAAAAGATGATTTGGGGATCCACAGTTTTCATACACACAGGCTTTAGGTTGTCTGGTTCTACACTTGGGTTGGTAAATAGTCCATTCTTCTGAACTATTGCTAAAAGATAGTTCAGCAGGTTCAGCATCAAGAGCATATGCTTCCAGAAGTGTAAGATATTCTTGTTCATAAAGCTCAAGCTTATTAGGATTAGTAACAATAGGTTGAGCTGGGAGTGGTTAGTCATTTTCATAGGTAGTAGGAATGGCATGCTTTTTACCTTTTCACTTAAAGGAATAGCATCCATTTTTCCAGTTGTAACTAGCTTTAACTTTTTTGGACCAGTCATTGCCAAGAAGAATAGAATATGAAGTAACATCTACTACTTCAACAGTAACAGAGATAGTAATTTGGTTTATAGTAATAGATAAATCTCAAATGACTCCTAGAGGTCTAGTAGAATTACCAGTACCTAACATGATAAGACTAGAGAAGACTTGTTCGATTTTTAATCCTAATTCTTTAACTACCTTGTAAGCAATTATGCTTATAGAAGCACCACTGTCAATAATAGCTTGGTAGGGTCTGTTTCTAAGTTGAATATTGCATTTAACAGATGTAGTGTAAGTGGAGGATGTAATGATATTGACATTCTTAGCTTCTTCACTTAAATGTGCAAAAAGTGCAGTGTGGATAGAGGGGTTGGCTAACAAGATTTCACATTTTTGTGAACTAATTGAAGAAGATGATGATGATGATGTCTGATTCTGATCAAGATAGTGAACATCATGATAGTATAGAGAAGGAGATCAGTTAGAAAAATATCTAGAGCATTCAGAGCTTCTATTTCTTTGATAATTTGATGAATAGTGGTTTCGTTTACAAAATTGGCTTTTATTTCGAGGATGATCTCGACTTCTGGATCAAGAATAATTATGTCAATTATCTCTAGTAGGTCTTTGGTTATAAAAGTCTTGTCTTCGTTCTCTATTTCTTTTTTTAGTAATGCAATTAGAAATAAAATGTCCAGTGTGTCTACAATAAAAACAAGTAGGTAGTTGTTTAAATTGAAGTGCTTGGATAGGGGTTTCAGCATAGTTTACAGAAGTGGTAGGAGCAGGTTGTTGTTGCTGAGCTAGGTTAATACTAAGTTGAGCAATTTGGCCAGTTAATTGCTTAATAGCTTGGTCTGTTTCTGAAGATGTCACAGTAGCTATAAGCTTTCTAGTTTCCCATCATCGAGCAGCAGTAATGGCAGCATCTAGGTCTGCTGGTTCAGATGCTTGAACATTAATAGCATATTCTGGTTATAATTCTTGAAAAAAGAGTTAAGTAACAAAAGTGGCAGAAAAGGCTGTAGTAGGGTTTACTTTCTTTCATAGAGATCTAAATCTATTTACATAAGCATTAACACTGTCTGTTTCTTGTTTGATGTCAAATAATTGTTTTTGCCAAACTGCTTTCTGTTTAGGAGTACTAAATTGAGCTTTAAATAGATGCTTAAAACTTTAGTTTGGGGCAGCATCATTATTGTAAACATTAGACTGAGGGTTTAGACTTTGGTATCAGTCTAGAGCAATGCCTTTTATATATACAGAAGCAAGTTCTAATCAATGAGCAGCATTCCAATAGTTTGCTGTACCAGCTTTTTGAAATTCTTGGAGCCAGGTAAGTGGGTCTTGAGTACCATCATCTTGGAAAGGTTCTATAGTTAGTAAGGCTTGTTTATTTCTATGTTCTAAAGCAGTAGCTAAGTTATTTATAGCAGTAGCTGCATTTTGTAAAACTTAATCAGTCATGTTATCAAGTAGATCAGGAAGGTTGTCCAGGATAGATGGGAGTGGAGGAAGGAGTTGAGGTTGAGATTGAGTAACGATAAGTTGAGGTTGAACTAAAATAGGTTGTAGTTGAGGAAGAGCAAGTTGAGGTGAAGGTGAAAGAGGAGGACTATCTTCAAAAGCCTGTAATAATAGTGAGTCGGTAGGAGTATGATTTGAGCTAGAGGTTTTTGTATGATCCACAGAAGCAGTAATATATTCTTCAGTCTCAATATTATTAGTAATAAGTAAAGAAGATACTGAAAAATTGATTAAAAGAGACTGTTGAAGAGGTGAACTAAGAGGAGTATAATGACTAGCAGAGTGTTCAGTAGATGTAACTATTTTACTATAAGAGAGTAGACTATCTGCAGAGTTAGTTAAGAGTAAAATATTAGCAGTAAGGGTTATATTATATTCTTCAGTTGGAGGTAGAATAGGGCTTCCTAGATCTCCTAAATGTTGACTAAATTGACCAGGTTCTTCAAAACTAAAACTTTGGAATGTGTTGATATAAAGGTCAAAAGCATTTTGATGTTCAAAAAGTAAGGTAGGAACTTGTAAGAACTGGGTATATTTTTGAACTAGTGCTAGAGCAATTTCTCTAAAATTGAAGATATTAGATTAATAATAGCAACTAAAAATAATATCTCAAATACAAAAGTGAAGTGTAATTTAGAGTAAAGTTTTCCTGAGTTTTAGAAGTATAATACTTAGCATGGAAATTGGTCCTATACCAAGTCCAAAATTTTCCAAAAGGTGAGTGAGAACTAGTGCAAGTAGGCCAATAACACTGAAGACAAGATAGATCTGGGTTGGTTGCTTGGAGCATATCTACAGCGAGGTGAGTTCCAGTTAAATAGGCATTTTGGTGACTTTGTATATTTTTGTAATGGAGTTTAGCAGCAGTATAAATTATAAAAGAAAAGTTCTCTCTTGTCTAAGAGAGTAATTAAAGAAAAGTGTTCTAACTCTAGAACAATATAGCAGCTATCTTCTGAGACAGTTATGTTCGATGAAATTAATATAGCAGCTATCTTCTAAGACAGATTATATTCAGTGAAAATTAATATAGCAGCTATCTTCCAAAATAAATATGTTTGGTAAAAATTATTCAGCAGCTAGGAATCGAACTGACTTTTATTTTTGCTTTCTGCCAGAAGGCACCAAATGTTACAGTAGGGAGGCCTTCTTTAACTTCTTACTATAACAATAACATGGCTACAGGGATTTTTTACAGGTTTATAGTGGTGTCCAAGAGGGAAGTATAGTAGCTTTAACTATTTAGCAACTATACCCTTCTTTGGGCAGTTCAGTTAAGACAATACAACAGTTTATAACTTTATTACTTGGGAGCAATAGACCTTGCCTGTAGGAATTACCCTAGAGGGAGAATATCAATATAGTTTATAGATAAAGATAATAATTTTATTAAAGGAATAAGGCTATCCATTAGGTTTCTGTTCTTAAGGAATTCTTTTACACTTTACAAGAGTTACTAAACTAAAAGGTAGAGGAAGAGAGGTGTCTGTGACTTGCTTGACTTGGAGAAATTCTTGGGGTTTATATATCTGTTAACAATTGTTAAAACTAAACATCAAAGCTTAATAATTATTAGGACAAAGTGTCAGATGTCATATATCAAGCATCAAGCATTAAGCATCAAGTGTTAAGTGTCAAGTATCAAGCGTCAAGCGTCAAGCATTAAGCATCAAGTGTTAAGCGTCAAGTGTCATGTGTCAAATGCTGTATTTGTTCTACCTACTATAACTAAATAATAATAATAATAACTAATGCAAATAATAATAATAATAATAATGCTAACAATATATATTCATGAAAGTATACTAAAATATAATAATAAAATTTGTTCTATAACACTATCTTATTATGTTTTTTCTATTTCTTATTTATTAGTATATTTATACTAACCTAGTAATTTTTGTATTATATTTTGAGATTATATAATAAGAATTTTTCTTCTTTTTTTATAATGTTTGTTTTTGTTATATCTAATATTAATATTTCTTCTTTTACTACTTAACTTAAAAAAGTTTCTAGTTTCATTTTTCTGATTTTAAGTCTATTAATATTATACCATATTATTCTAAATTCTTTTCTATATATTTGTTTTCACTTTTTTTTAAGTTTATTGTTTTTTCTTATTCTATTTGTCTTTTTCTTTTTTTTTCTTTTTTTTGCTATTGTTTTTGGGTGGATAAAAGTTTTTTCTTTTTGTATTTTTTATACATATTTCTTTTATTTTGCAGAAAGTTTGTAATCTTTTTATCTATATTTATATTTTTAATTATAGCACTTTTCAGAAGTGCTATGCAGAACTCTTTTGCTTGCTTATTTTTTTTAGTTTCTCTAATATTTTTTGTAAAGTAGTTTGATATTGATCTATTTTTTTCTACATTATTATTATATTTTTTCATTTTTTTTGTTATTTTTATTTTTTTATCTTTTATATTTGCTATTTTTTCTTTATAGTTTTGTTTTTTATTCATTTCTTAATGTTTATCAATTGTATTGTTTCTTTTTATTTTTTGTGTTCTATAAATTGGGCATATTTTTATTTTTTAATTTTGTTTTTTTAATTAGTTTCTAGTATAATATATAATTAGAATATTTTATTGGCTTGTTGCTTGCCTTCTTGAGGTTTGTATTATTTTCAAAAGTTATTATTGTTATGTTTCTTAAGTTTTATTTCTATTTAAAAGAATGTAAACCATCTTTGCTTTTTTGTTTTTGATTCTTCTTAGTAATAATATTTTTGAAGCTTCTTTTGCTAAACTCATTAATTTAACTATACTGTATATCTTTCTTGTTTTTTTTTTGTTTGTAATCTTTATAACTCTATATAACATATACCAAATTGTTATTTTAATTAGTAAGAATCATAAAGCTTTTTTTTAAATAAGCAAATTCAATTATTATTAATACTTTAAATCTTGTTCTTTTGATTACTTATGTGCTTCTTATATTTCTGCACATATATTTGACTTCTTTTTCTTTTATATTTGCTAATAGGTTTCAAATTGATAAAAATTTGTTTGTCTCTTTTATTTCTATTTTTTTTTTTCTTATATGTTTTATAAAATTTTATTTTTTTTTTGTTTTTCTTTAAAAAACTTATTTTTATTTGGTATTTAACTTTCTTTTCTTCTTTTTTATTTATAACTTGTACTTCTTTAATATTCCATCTTTAAAATTTTTTTATTAATTTTTTCTACTATAGTTGTAATTGAAATTTATTTTTATCTATTTGTCATCTTTTTTGGTTTTTTCTTTAACTAACTTTATATATTTGTATTTTTTAATATTGTTTTTATATGTTTCAACTTTTTTAAATTGTGCTACCTTTCAAGTTATATGCTAATATTTTAGCCCAATATAAGTTGTTTGTGTTATATAAGCTGTTTATATTATATAATCTGTTTACTAGTATTTAGATGCTTTGTTCTAATAAAATATAAGTTTTTTTATTTAATGTAATTGTACTCTTTGCTTATTATTTTGCATTATTTTTGTTTCTTGTTTCTTAATATTATTATTATCTTTTGTGTTTATTTTTTACTCTTTTTTTAGTTTATCTACTTTTACTTATTGTTTTTTTTTTATACTCTGCTTGCATGTTTTTATTTTTTATGATGATTTTAGCTTTTTATATTTTATTCTTTTCTTTAATTACTTCTTCTGATTACATATTTAGAAGATAATCTATTAACTTTGAATTCAAGCTTATAATTATAATTTTTCTTACATAGTCTTTAATAACTTTACTTTGTAATTATATATGTTTTGTTTCTTTTAGTGTTGCTATTATCTGATTATACAAAAGCAAGTCATATATTGTAATTTTATTTATATCTTAACTACTAGTCTTTTTGCTATTAGCTCTATATCATCTAGACTTGATGACTTTGTTTTATCTAAAACTTTAACTAATTTCTTATTATTTATATATTTAATTACTCTTGCTCTATAGTTGTTAATATATTTATTTTTTATTTATTTATTTATTTTTTAACTTAAGCAATCATGCTAGTACTTTATTAAAATTCTTAAAACTATACAAATTATAGAGAATTTTTTTAATACTTAAGTTCAGCATTATCTAGCTATCTTATTGGTATTTAAGTATGACCTGCTACACTATTCTAAACAGAGATAAACTGCTCATCTAATTGCCATTCTACAATAGAATACTACTAATCTGATAATGTCTTTTTGTAAGAAAACAAAAATACAAAAAAAAGTTTTTATATGTAAAAAAAAACAGAGTTATAGAGCTAAATGATAAAAGATACAAAATAAGAAATAAAAGAAAAAAAAAGATAAATAAGAAAAAAAGAAAGTATGAAACTTGCAATTTACAAAAAATCAGATGATCTTAATTTTAAGCCTATGTTAGGTGTGAAACTTGCAATTTACAAATATTAGACAATTACAATTATAAGCTTATATTAGGCTTGTAAAAATTATAACTTATACTAAATAGAAATTATTTTACTATCTTTCATTTACTTAGATTATTTAAACAAAAAACTAAAAAGAAAAAAAAAACTTCAACTTTATTATAGATAGTCAGTATAAGATACTAGTTAGTTTAGATGCAGTGTTTGACAGATTTTTAGCAGCTCGAAACATATATATAATCATGTTTGTATTATTGTATTATTTCTGATCTACATCATCAACAATTCTATTTAGGAAGTAAATACTACTAACTGTTTTGATAATTTTATATGTTAATCTTTAGGAGAGAGTAAACTGAATTATTTACTTTTACAAAATTTTCCTTAAAAAAAAGTAGAAGTGCTAAGTGAATCAACTTTTAGTTTTTGTAAGTTCTGAACCCTTGTGGGTGTTCTTTGTAGGTTTTACAATTGTATAGAACTAATATATTCAACTTTATTTTTTACTTAATAAGAAGCCTTGGCTTTCATTACTACTTCTTCTATAGTCCTAGAGTGCTCTTTAAACTATCACTACAAGGCTGTGACTCTTTTTCAACTCTATTTCAATGTCCAACAATATGTGTACAGTACTCCAGAAAGGTTTTTATAAAGTTTAATATATTAACTATATTATTTTTTAGTAGTTCAGCTTTTTGAAAAGTTTAGATCAAGTAATCATTAGATTGTTAATATATTTAAGCAAACTCTGTATTTGTATAATTTTTATATATTAGATCTTTTTTTGGATTTTTTTGTATATATTGTATTTTTTTTTTTTTTAAGCAGTTATACTAATATTTTATTAAGATTTTAAAATAATATTTATAATTATATAAATATCTTTAACAACTAAGTTTAGCATTATCTAATCACCTTATTGGTATTTAAGTGCAACCTGCTATATTACTTCAAGCAGAAGTAAGTTGCTTGTTTAACTACTTAAAGTTCATAATGAAAAAGTCTTCTTTCCTTTATAACAAGTCTTAAAATTGTCTTTTGTGTTTCTTTTTTAATTTGCTTTGCTTTTTCTCTTGCTTTTTCTTTTCTTTCTTCTACTTTTTGCTAATTTTTTTATTGGTATTTTCTTCTTTTTCTCTTTTAATCTTTTTGTTATTCTTACTTTTCTCTTTTATTTACTAATATTCTTATATTAAATTCTTTATACTTGTTTATAAAATATATTTTAGATTGTTTTGCTATTATATATATAAACTGCTGTCTTAATTTTATATTTAGAAGTTGCCATAGATGGTTCTGTATTTCTTTTAAAATTGGACTTTTAATTAATGCCTCTCTAATTTTAACTTCTTCTGCTTCTGTTTTTTCAAAAAGTACTATATATAATAATAAAAAAGAAAAACTTGTAAATCATTTCACTTATTATGTAAAATGATTTATAGGTTTTCCTTTTTCATCACTTATATAAAAAAATTTAAACTTTTTCTTTTTCTTTCAGCTCCTTCCAAGTTATTGCAATAGTCACTTTTTGGATTCTTCTTTACAAATTTTTTTGTCCCTTATATGCTGCTAGATGTGTCTGCATTTTTTTTATTTTATTTTAACATACTTGGCATTCTGTTGTTATGTATATATCTGGTCTTCTTCTGTTAAGTTCTTTTAAAGTTAGAAGTTTATTTATTATATACTTTATAAATACACTTTATCTGGCACTAATTCTTCTTGTTATATAATGTACTTTTTTGATTCTTTTTAGTCTTTTTCAAAAATACATCTAATTATATATTGTAACTTTTGTTTTTGGTTCTAAGTTTTTAATTGCTTTTGTTTTTTTTCACTCTGTTTTTAATCTTGCATTTGTTATTAAGTTGTATAACAATCTTGCTAGTATGTTAGTTCATTTGTTTTTTTATTTTAGACAGTATTCTATTTTTTTACAACTGACTTTTTTAGCCTATATTATCTTCTACTTGTTGCTTCTTTCTTTGCTAGACTATTAGCTTTATCATTTTATCTATTTTTACTATAACCTTTTACTTTAACTAATTCTATTTATAAGTTTTTTGTCATAATAAGGTTTCTAATTTTCATTATTCATATTGCATTTTTCTTTTTAAAGATATTATTTCTATCTGCTTGTTTCAAACTTCTATTAATGTTTCTTATTGCAGCATTGCTGTTTGTATATATTTTTACTTGTTTTTTCTTCAGTATTATTAGAATTGCTGCTTATATTACTACTAGCTTAGCTATTATTAATATTTGTTACTTTTCTAAACCAAGTGCTATTTTGTTTTTTAACTATTTTTGTATTTTATTTGTTTTGATCTATCTTATGCCTATTTTACTTTCTGCTGCTATATCTTTTTTGCTTTTTAAACTTGCTACACTATTTATATATATTGTATATTTATTCTTATTTCTTGTTATATTCTTTTTTAAGATTTCTATTATTTTTTAATTAATATTTTCTTTTAGTTTTTGTTATTTAATAATTTCTAATTCTAATTCTTCTACTGTTCTAATCTTTTCAAGTTTTTGTTCTCTACATTCTATTTAATTTGTTTTTATTATTTCTGTTATTTGATCTATTGCTATGTTGATTTTTTTTTATTAACACATCTGAAACTATATTAATTTTGCTGTTTGTTCTAATTAATTGTTGGTAGCTATTTTTTATTTGTTTCTCTTTTTTTGTATAGTCATCATATCTCTTTACTTTAATAGCTAATTTGTTTTCTCTATTTTGCATTTGCCAATGTTCTACTACTAACTTTTTTTTTTTTTTTTATTATTTTTTTTAACTGCTTATAATCTTGTATACTATATATTATTTATTCTTTTTTTTATTTATCTTTTAAAATGCTTTTCTATTTAATTTGCATTGTCTGTATATTTTGCTTGTTTGTCTTAAAGTGTTTTTTGACCTTTTCACTTTCTGGTTTACTAAGCATCTTTAATTCTATTGTTTTAAACCACTTTGCTTTTTTCTTCTTGCTTGATAGATCTTAAAATTTTTTTAACTGTTGTTATGTAATTAATCTTTTTTTTTTTGTATTTAGCAACTAGTTTAAGTATATTAAACTTATTTTATTTATTTTGATTCTGCTTTCCTTTCATAAATGAGCATTTATAAGCTTATTTATTTTAGTACTATATCTGAAAATTGTCTATAAATTACTTTCTGTTCTTATATTTATTTTTAGGTTTTTTGTCTTTAATATTATTAAACATGCTTAGTTATCTTTTTAACTAGTTATATTCTTTGATATCTTCTTTTCTTTCTATATATCTTCTGTTAGACCTGCTCTTTGGCAGTCTTACATTATTCTTAGTTTTGTTAATTGTTCAAAACTATTTTGTCTGTTTAGTTTCACTAATAAATTATTTACTTGTTTTATTACTAACTCTTGTTATAGTGTTCTATAGCTTCTAAGGTTTTTGTATTTTATTATGCAGTTTTTTAATGTTCTTTGCAAGTTGCTCTTTTGTTTTGCCAAACTTATTATTGATTGATAAATTTTACTTATATTTCTTTCTAACATCTTTATTAGTTAAAACATATAACTTAATTTAGATATTATTATTATATTATTAATATATGCAATCTGACTTATTGTTATTTTTTTATATTTGAGATTTCTTATTGTTTGGCTTATTATTTTCTTTGACTTCTTCTTTATTAGTACTTTCTGCATTCTGTTATTTAGCCATATTCCTAATAAGTAAACTACTTATTTTTTGATTTTTTTATTATTTTGCTTTTTTTAATATTACTTTTTTTTTTTTTGTTTTAACTTTTATATTCATTATTAGTAGCTTTGATTTAGTCACTTTATCTCTATATCTTTCATTATAAAAAACTCATCTGCTATTTCTAAAATCTTTATTAGTTGCTTTTTACTATTTGCAATTTATGTTATATCATCTGCATATACAATTGCTGCTTAGAAATAGCTTATAATATTGTTGTATTGTATACTTCTTTCAATTTGTTATTCTACTATATAGTCTAAAATTTTATTTTTTTATATTCTTTTTAGCAATAGATCATTTATATTAATAATAATATTACTTTATCTTAGATTTTGAAAAAATTGAACTCTTTCTGATAATCACTTAGACCAAGTTGCACTGAAAGTAGATTGAAGACTCTGACTCCAAAATGAATAATATTCTTAGTTTTATATTAAGTAAACTTGTTGTTGACAAAGCTTAAGTATATGATACACTGAAAAGCAGATAAAACTTGAGTGGTTCTTGTCTTGAGTCAAGCTTTTTGTCTAATGGACTCTCTTACATATTTGGCATCCAAACTGGAAGAATATTCTGAAAGCAAGTAGAGACAAAATTAGTTCTCTGTTTAAGAATATTAGAAGCAAAAAAAAAAGAAGAACAGCTAGAAAAACTCTTCTTAATTTGGATCTTTGCAACAATGATATACTTCCTTTTTGTCTTTTTTTTTTGTTTTCTTTTTTTTGAAAAGTGGAGATTTGGCTTACTTCCATCAAAAAATTGACATTGTACATTACTTCCTTTTGTAGTTACATGCTTGTTTGAACATAGTGAATAAGGAATACAACAAACATGTAAGTCAGCTAATTATATAGAGCAGATCAGAAAAAGATCTAATTCAAAAAAACCAAAAATATATTAAGATATATATATATTTCAAAACTATATACATAATATTTTTAAAAAAAAGGGGTGTAGCAACCTAGTGAAGTGGTCAGGTTGTCAACCCTCCAAGTGGTAGGTTGGGTGTTCAAATCCCATCGATAGCGAAAATTTGAATAATCATCTATGTAATATTCATATTATAGCAACTGTTACTAACAGTTGGGTTAGGATACCTGTAATGGCAGTTACACCAGCATGACTGGCAGGTCATGGGGCATCTGTGCAATGTTGGAGTTATACAGAGGAATGCAAACTGACATATCGGGCGGTGCAAACACTAGATAAGTCCTCATGGCCGTGTAAATCCATTGAAATTGGGTACCAAGAAGTCCATTTGGGAAGACCTGAGTAGAGAGGTAGCTGGATCTTCGATGGCCCTACTGTAAAGGCTAGCCTGGCAAAATAGATACCTAGGTCTAGTATCTGGTCCTAGTAGCCAAATGGGCAAGAACCTCCAGGTTGGGAGTCTTGAAGGTACCACCAACCAGGCCGCCAGAATGAACCGGATAAAAAGGATATTGGGCCGACCCGATATATCGATGGACTGGTCGTAGTCCTACACGGGCTATCTGGATTGGGAGTCTGGTAAAAGAGTGGGGGAAAAGGCAGGGGTATACTAAAGTACTGGGGTTATGCTGTGAAGTAGATACTGGGGTCTAAGTAAACTCTACAAGGGCATAGTAGTTTAATGGTTAGCCCTGACCGCAAGTGTTGGTTCTGCCATAGCGATACCTAGGTCAGCTGTAAAAATGAGTACAAAAGGCTCTGAGAGGTTTACCTTAAGGATAAATTAGTCCTAAGATTAAGGATGATGATCTGGTACATCTGAGATAACCAGTGATATTAATACAGGTTACAGGTTCAGAGGGTTTAAAGTGAAACACCCAAGCAGAGGTGTTAGATATAGCAATTGATGGGAAACCTTTGGGTGGACTCCTTAAATAGGTAATATAGAAAAGTTACACGTGTAGCCAATTGTATGCTTTCCTGTAGTGGTTCATTGAACCACAATACCGACAAGTGATTAATAAAAGTCAAAAGACCAAAGAGGTCACCTTAATAAATAAAAAAAAAAAAAAAAAAAAAAAGTGAAAAGGCAGATGTATACTAAAGTACTAAGATTTAAGTGGATTCTATAAAAGCATAGTGGTTAAATAATATAATTCTAATTGTAAATATTGGTTCTATCATAGCAATATCTAGATCAGTTGTAAAAATAAATACAAAAAAGCTTTAGAGAATTTACCTTAAGAATAAAATAGTTCTAAAGTTGAGACAATAATCTAAGTATCTGAATATAACCTAGTGATGTTAATACAGATTGCAGATTCAAAAAGTTTAAAGTAAAACATCCAAGCAAGAGTATTAGATATGACAATTGGTAAAAAATATTTAGACAAATTTTTTAAATAAATAATATAAAAAAATTATATGTATAGCTAATTATATACTCTTCTGTAGTAGTTTATTGAATTATATGAGGTTGAGTCAATAGAAATCAAGCAAATTTTTTTTAAGTAAATTTTTTTGAAACTTTAAACAATGATAACTTAACTAAAACTTTATCAAATTTTATAAAACTTTTTTGAAATAAATGCTACAAATTTGTAAAATTCATTTAAAAAAATTTTTATTAAATTTGATTAAGTTTTTATTGAATTATTGTTGTTTAAAGTTTCAAAAAAATTTTAATAAAAACAATTTGCTTGATTTCTATTGACTCACCCCCATATTATCAAAAAAGTTATTAATAAAACTCAAAAAATCAAAAAGATCATCTTAATATTAAAAAAAAAAAATTATAATAAAATAAAAAAAAGTTATATAAGAGGTTTTTTTTTAATCTTAAACAGTTACATTAGTATTTTATTAAGATTCTTAAGACTAAATATCTATATATAATAGACTTAGTGAAGTAGATAAGTTGTCAATCTTCCAAGTGATAAGTTGAAAGTTCAAAACCTACTGACAGCAAAAATTTATAAAACTATCTATATAATATTAGTATTATAAATGGTAAGTAATATTATAACAACAACATTTTATTAATTAGTTGGGATTAGATATCTGTAGCTATAATCATACTAGCATAACTGGCAGGTTATGAAGTATCTGTATAATATTAAAGTTATATAGAGAAATGCAAACTAACATTGAGAATGCAAATACAAGATAAGTTTTTATAACTGTATAAATCTGTAAAACTAAGAAAAACCAGAGTTTACTTGGAAAGACTCTAGTAGAGAAATAATATAGATCTTTAACAGTACTACTATAAAGGCTAGACCTAGAAAATGAATACCAATATGAAAGAAATCAGGTAGACAAAAACCTCAGATAAGAAGTATCATCAACTAGGCTGCCAGAAGTTTTGAACTGAAAAAAAAGAATCTTGAGAAGGCAAACCTCTAGAATACTAGAAACAGGTCATAGTCCTTTTAGGCTATCTGAATTGGAAGTTTGAGAATAAAAGCAAGAGTATAGTATAAGTACTAGGAATATACTATAAAGTTAGTACTAGGGTCTAGGTGAACTTTACAAGGATGAGTTCTATTAATAATAAAAATTAAATATAAGTAGTTAGTTAGCAAAAAGGCTTCTTGAAGACTTACAGTTAGGTAACATATTCTGAAATGTGTAATGGCTTGATGGATGTACAGAAAGGAAGGTTTATAATAGGTTAGATAGCACTTAGGTATATAGGAACTTGTATGCTATTTGTTTGATGTAATATAGAAATCAAAATATTTAAATAGGTAATCTCCTAGTAGATTGCAGATATAGCAGCTAGTGTAGAACCTGCTATGTAGATGAACTATTTAAAATAAGCAACCAAAAGTTGCATGTATGACTAGTTGTATACTTATTATGTACAAGTTATATAAAAAAATATATAAACATAATTAAAATCACAATAAAGACTATAGTCACCAATATCAACTGCCTTAGCAAAAGCAAAATAAAATAAAATAAAAATATTTATATATAATAATTATATAGAATTTTTTATTATTAAGTTTAGTATCATTTAATTACTCTAAATACAACTTGTTATATAATTTTAATTAGAGATAGACTGCTTATTTAACTACTTAAAACTATACTAAAAAGGTTTTTCTTCTTTTGTATTAAGCATATTAATTATTTTTCAAGTTTCTTTTTTATTCAATTCATTTTTTTATTTTTTTATTTTTTATTTATTTTTTTTTTTAAAGTGATCTCTTTGGTCTTTTGATTTTTATTAATAATTTTTTTGTAATGTAATTCTATAAATTATTATAGAAAAAGCAAGATAATCAAAACTCTTTCCCGTAGATCATCAAAACAAACAAAATTGACAAAAAACTAAAAATAATACTACGAGTATCATTCGATAATAACTTTTTTTAAAGAAATTGGATCTATCATTGTTGGACTTAGTATTACCAGAAATTCAAACCACAAGTGGCTTAAGTTGTTCTGGTCTCTAGCACAAAGTTGACAACCCAAATAAAGAGTAATCAAATTTTGTTTATTTTTTATTTATGATCTGTACAAACTAATTAACTAGCCTAGTTCTTCTTAAAGTACTAAAAATGCTATAGATTTTATTCATTCAATGCAGTTTTCCTTTAATTTAATATAAAAATTACTTCCACCAAAACTAAATTATTTGGAAAACTTCGACTCAGTTACTGGGAAAAATTTTTAAATTTTCTCTGTTTTTTTTTTCTGGCAAAAGTGGGGCATCACTCTACCTCAGAAAAACTGTAAAGTACACATGATCAATTAAATTAGTAAACAACAAAACAAACAAGCAAACACGTTCCAAATATAGAAATATACAACAATCAGCATAAAAAATCAACAAACAACAAGTCACGTACTAAACTAAATTAGGGAATAGATAGTCAAACAACAAAAATACAAAAATAGATCAAACAAATAAAGTAATAAATAGAGATATTCAACAAACTAAGCCTAATCCAGCAAGTTCAAGAAATGAGTAACAAACTGCGTAGATACTTAAATTGCAGTGAATTAAATTGCATCCTAGAAACATCCATGACTAAAGAACCAAGTGACATAGAAACTATAGCAAAAAACTTAGCTCTTGGCGATCCTCAAAAAATTACAACCAAAGAACTTCTACTATACAGTCAAATTCTCGAAGCCTTGAGATATGCATTGGAAGAAACAAAAACAGTATCAAAGAAAACTATTGAGGAGTGGGCCAATAAAATTAAGATAGCAAATTAAAACCTAGGTTCTGTCGATTACATGCTAAGTTTAAGCAAAGAAGAAACAAAAAAGGAAAAGAACAAGATGGAGGGGATTGAAGAAATTAATAAAAATGATAAAGGAAATTTTTCCAATATAAGATACTAGCTCTTATACTTAGATAATGTTCTGAAATTAGATATTAATTGTTTTAGATCTTGGATTCTGTAATTTTTTAGATTTATTTTGGTAATATCAAAGAAAAGACGACAAATATAAGACTCAATAATGGCAGATATTAAAGAAAACAAGGGCACTGTGCAAATAGAAATGCTAGACACAAGAAATTATCAAGCAACAGCACAAAAAACAGAACTAATAGACAGAAACAAGAAGCTACTAGTAACTAGAAACAACTATATAGAAGCGCCAGATAGAGAAGAGCACAAGAAGAGCCTGCAAACTCCAAAAAAAATTATAACTCAAAGCAGCAAAGAAACAATGAAGCAGAAAGACTTAGAAATCAAACTAGCAGCAACTCGATTAGAAGACAGCCTTTGGTCACCAGAAAACAGAATTTGTGACAAGAATTCCATCTTTAAAGCAAAAATTCCATCCTTCAAGGTTCCAGGAAAAACTAAAGAATACTGAGTCAACTATATGAAGTAGGTTCTTAGAGGAAATGAACATATAAAAACAATCGAAGAGGAATTTCAAAATGGTAATAGCTAGGTGGTTGTTGATTTTGACTGTGAATATAGCAGAAGGACATTAAGTGAACGCATTAAAGAAAAAGAGAGAGATTGGTGCAATCTTATTTCAGAAGAGGTTAAAATTGTAAAGAGGAAACCCAACACATACTATAAAGAAAGCAAAGAAGTAATAAAACCAAAATACAAAGAAAGATATCGAGTGGCTTTAAGTTCACAAAAAGAAGAATTCGACTTACATCTTAAAGAAAAAGTAGAAAAACCTAGTACAAGCAAAAAGGGAAAAGAGAAGATAGAAATAACAAGATGTCTAACAATCTGGAATCTGCCAGTAAATATCAAGTATGAAGAAATAGAGTATATGTGCAGAAGC
>CAJVQA010003220.1:0-19988 GCA_910591915.1 Cetraspora pellucida
TAACCGCCTCTTTCGACTAAGCCGTTCGTAGGTTACACGACATATCCGATTGACAAGCGACTGACTCGCCGTTTCGCCCGTGTCACCTGCATGGCCTTCGTGGCTACCGTGATACTGGAAATTGTGATACCGAATATCGTGACCGATCACGTGGAAAATGCACGAAATGCAATAAGTGCAATAAGTTACATTTAGGATCGGAAACGGGTTAGGGTTAGGGTTAGGGATGTGAGGATAAATTACACATCCTTAAAAATATTAAATAAATCACTGTAAATAGTTTTAATTGGTTTTAAGGAATAATAAGTGTAAAGTCGCATTTGTGAGCGACGAATTTAGTATTATAAATAAAGGCCCGTTTTTTTTTATAGGGTTTACCAATTTTTTCTGTCATTTATTATTATTATTATTATTATTATTATTATTATTATTATTATTATTGCTAATTAGAAGTCAAAAACCGGTTGGAAATTCGAAACCAAATTTAAATTTTGGAACCGGTTTATTCTCATATGCTAAAACTGGTTTTAATAAACCCGATTTACTATTAAACCCAGTTGCTATTAAAATCGACTTACTATTAACGTTAACGTTAAAACCAAGAATTAAACAATTGTTCAATTGTTCAGACCTTTATTGTTAATAGTGAAGCGCCTATCAACTATAGACAGTGCGGCATATGACCGTTATAACCTATTGGCTAATTATAGATTATGTCTAAAATAAATTATCTCTTACAATAACAGTAAACCGATTTATTAGAAAAATTGAACCGCGGCTATGTAATAAACCTAATTATATGCTATGCAATGGAACAATTGTATGTTTCATTCTTTGTTATACCATATAAATACAATTTTGATTTCATCATTCCGTCCCTGGTACGTACGTACGTACAGTTGCAGCTATTTTGTATCACAGCAGATTTTATTTGCTAAATGCTTGTTAAAACCGGCACAGTATGTATTTATATAATCATAGTATTGACGTAGAAGGGAGTAATCCGCGAAAATTTTCTAATAATAAGTCAATACTTCGTTATAAATTAAGGATATTGCGGGCGTTATGACTATTACTGTTACCGTCAATTTTATGCTGATATGGCAATCTTTTCTTTGGTATACCTCTATTGGGTTAAATAACAAGTTAGAGAATATTTTAATGCAATGTACATGGGTTACACAGTTACAGTATTTTCTTTATAAAAGTATGACTTTTAATTTTCCAGATTTCATATTGATATTATATCGAAAAGACTAAAGTAAATAAATTTATATCTGTAATCCATTGATAAGAAGTCTTGTTAGAGAAAACATGTGAGCTATTATGTTATTAAAGTTTAATTAGCTAATTTAAGACATTAATACCGTTAACGTTTATGTGATGTTAGTAATGCAATATTCGGAACAATTATTGTCATATTTTAAAGAAAACAATATGAAAATTTTCGATTATTCACAGCACAAAAATCGTAAATTCATTGGAGAAGGTGGATCTGCCATTGTATATTCGGCCATTTTGGAAGGAGAAGAGCGTGCACTTAAAAGGTTAAATAATAACTTAGGATTTAATGATAAGGAATTCAAGCAATTCAGTCATGAGGTAATATTCTTCATTATACACGTTTATAATTTATTATGTGACCAAAAAAATTTAATATATCATATATAGCTTAGACTTCTTTATACGATCGATCATCACCCTAATGTTGTAAAATTCTATGGAGTTGCAAGAGGTATAATTAAAGCTAAATTTAAAAATAAGTATATACTTGCATAATAATTTTTTAAACAATAACAACATATAATAAACTTTAGAACCATCATGGACTGAACTCATCCAACTTGCAAAAGATATCACTAGTGGATTAAAGCATTTACACGATAAACACATTATTCATCGGGATTTAGTGAGTTTAAAATTTTTTAATCTCTAATCAAATTGATGAAGTTTTATATAGGAGGTTTTTCCTTTATAGCATTCAAAGAATATTTTGATAAATGATGGCAGAGCCTTGATTACAAATTTTGAAATATCAACAATGTCAACACAGTTAAATGTTACCAATGCATCAGGCTCAGGTATTGGAGGTATTCCAGCAAATATCGAACCACAGTGCTACCTCCAACTTGAAACAATTTTTATGCGCGATCAAAGATCCGATATTTATAGGCTAGGCGTATTACTCTGGGAACTAACAAGCGGAATTCCTCCATTTAACAATCTCCCCGATATGGCTATAAGCATGGAACTTTCGCAAAACAGAAGGGAGGAAACTATAAAAAATACACCTCCAAATTACGCCAATCTTTATAAAATTTGCTGGTCTTCTGATCCAGATCAGCGCCCGAAATTGAATGAAATTTTAATTGAACTCGAAAGGCTATCGACAGAAACTGTTAAATTTATTACCAATCCCATCACTAATCAAAAAACACAGAAATTTAATACCAATTCGTACAATGCAGACTATAATCCTTTTGGTAGTACATCCTAGTACTTATGCTATAGTTGTTTACTAATATCAACATAACCTCACTGTATTTAAATTAATTCATATATGCCAAGATAATACCTCCAGTAGTCCGACCAAATGTGATTGTAATCCTGAAGGAGAAAATAACGACACCAACAAGTATAAACTTTTGCTATATTTGTTTGTTTTAAATCAATGGTTTGTGATAATTCATTCTTATTAATAAAATATATATATGCTAATAACCAGCCTGTAAGTACAGTAAATTAGCATTCATAATTTTATAACATTTATTTAATAATTAATTAACATTCCAAATTACTGTTATGACAGTCAAGTTATTCGCGTCGATCCTAAAGAACCTTCAGAAAAGGCTCATTATCGACAAGAGCACGTTGAATTATTAAATGGAAATTTGGTAATAGATTGTCCTGTACCTAAGTATCTATTAATAACGATCCCTCACAAAGACTCTAAGGAATTCACACATTCGAGATATACTGCCTGCACAAGCAAACCAGAATCTTTTAAGGAGAACCATTTTATATTACGTCAATTAGAGTATAAAAGAATGACTGAATTGTTTATCATGATAAATATGTATGACGTAAGTGAATAACTTTTTATCAATGATGCATCGTTTATGAATGGCGTTAAATTGTACTTTATACTTGTAATAGGATGACGAAATTCTATTATCGCGTACTCTCGATGGAATAATGGAAAATATTACTCACCTTTGCTCTCTCAAAGATTCTCCAACATGGGTAAATACAGTATTTTATTTGTAACTACAAATATATAGAATTATCTTTTAATTCAAAACTTTAATATATTTTGATAAGGGAGATGATGCGTGGAAAAAGGTCGTCGTATGCATAATTTCAGATGGTCGTAATAATGTTAATGAACATGTTTTGGCATATTTTACTGCTCTTGGCGTCTATCAAAATAATATTGCGAAGGCTAAAGTGGATAACAACATTGTAGAAGCACATATATATGAATATACAACTTTTATTTCAATTAAACATTTTAAAAATTCTGTTGAAATGAAAGTAAATGAAGGAACGGTTCCAATTCAAATACTTTACTGTCTTACTGAGCAGAGTAAAAGAGGTGTCGATTCTTCCCAGTGGTTTTTTAGTGCCTTTTGTCCAATTCTTGTCCCAAAAATATGTGTTCTTATTGATGTTGGTGTTAAACCAGGTTAGAGAAAAGAGTTATATTTGATTTGATTTATAAGTTTTTACTTATCATGTGCAGAATTATTCGTTATTATATATGTTGACTCTACTGGTTCCTTTGCTATATTTATTTAAAGGCCACGGATCTCTTTATAACTTGTGGAACGCGTTCTCTGTAAATCTCGATGTTGCAGGTGTTTGTGGTAATATAGATATAAAAGGGAGAAACTGGATCAAGTTTTTAAATCCGATTGCGGGTGCTCAAAGTTTCAATCATAAAATGTTATTTATATTGGATAAGCCATTTGAATCATCTTTTGGCTATATCAGTTCTTTATCTGAAGGCTTTTCTGCTTATTTGTACAGTGCCATTCAAAATTGTACTGATAATATGCAACTTTCTAGTGAGCATACTCTTAACTTTGATTTGGTTACAAGGCATGATCATCAATGGACATTACGTTATGTAAAGTCTGCTCATGCTGAAACAAGTGTACCTGAAAGTTTACCGGAATTAATTCATCAACAAAAGCTTCATAAAATTAAATATTTCCTTGCCAGCTTTTATGCTACTATACATTTTTATTATATCTGGGGAAGTGGACACAATACTTTTCATAAGATTTGTTTGCAAACAAAAATTATATATCAAGCTTATGAATTTCTTTTTTCATGGTTTGCATCTGTAAATATAAAAACGAAGTATTCAAAACTGTTCATTTATGGATTTATTCAATACTAATTATATTTTATCACTTTCTAGGGCATTTTTAGCTCAACATCAATCTTATTGATCTTTAGTTTTGCTGATTATCCATTATTTTTATCTACCGATGATTCAGTAAACATTTACGGTTTTATTGGTTTATTTGTCCTGGTTTTAATTTATGGCCTATTAATTTTGGTCCAACTTATTTTTACTATGGCCAATAAACCTCAAAGGTGAATATACTTATTCTTTTTATATATTAATCTAAAATCTGAATTAATTATATCTATCCCATTTTTATTTAATAGTTGTAGGTTGTATAATATGATTCAATTAATATGGTTTATGGTTTTTATGATTTATTTGCTATCCGTTACTTATCTTTTAATAATTGATTGTGGAATAAGACCAGATGATTATGTATTTTACCATAATAATACTCAATATCGTTATAATGGCACCTACTATTATAATCAATATTACAATAATTATAAACTTTATAATAATTACACCGAAGAACAAATCTACACTAAATATTATTTTCCTAATGGCACTTATTATATCACTTATTTTTCAAGTAGCCTTGTTAATTCCATTAATTATAATAGAAGTGAATATAATAGATATTATTATTATGATAGCAATTATTATTATGAAGAGTTTTATCCTGATTATGATCCGTACAATCATACTATAGAATTAATCAATTACATCCAATATAGTATTTTTTCTTTAATTTTTGTATATGCCTTATATTTTATTTCAAGCTTAATGACAATGAATTTATGGCATATGTTTTATGATATTTTACATTATATATTACTAATGCCACTTCATGTTAACAGTGTTTTTTTTAATAACTACCTAAGGTAATTTGTATTAAAATAGATGTTTTTAATTATTTTATTTTATATTAAATTCTAATTAGTTTTTACATAATTTTAGAAGGACTTATGGCTCAGCAGATCCAATCGATTTTGCCTACTCATTTGGAAAAAATACTGTCGAAATTGTATTGAATACTGAAATTACAATTAATAATGAATATATCGAAGCTTGGGACAAATTATATCAAAATGTTAATAAGAAAAGAATATGTAAAAGTAGCAAGTATATTTCTTTAAAAAATTTCCATCTTTAGCTTTATTTTTATATATTTTTACAAATTTATTGCTAGTAACCTTTGTAATTACCTTTTTTTTTAATTTTTCTTGATTATATAAAATTTTATATTATTTTTATTTTTTGGTCTATTACTATGTTAGTTTTTTTAAAATTTCTTGGTTGCCTTATATATTTAATTAATCAAAATTAATATTGCCCACCGAACAGCTTCTTTTAAAATGTGCTTAAATATTTGTAAAATTAACTTCTTTTCTTTACATAAATATGCCTTTTTATTCTTATCTACCCGTATTTAGATATATTTGATATGACTTAAAACACATATTTTATATTACAGCTGTTTTCAAAAAGGTGTGAACAGGTGGTTTTTATAACATATACCCATATGGGGAATCGGGAAATCGGAAATTTAATGATTAAATTTTTTTATCATTATTAGAGATGGGCATCACGCACTTATCAGTGCAGGTACACATTCTAATCATTATCGTTATATAAACAAAATTATTGTAATGTATATTATTTATCTTTATTATCGTATTAATATAATAGCGAATGCACTAGATACTAAACTTAAGTACAAACAAGGAACTTGCTTTAGTTGTCGAAAGTGTTTATATTGTGGAGTTAATTTGCAAACACAAAAATGCAAATGTGATATTATAAAACTACCTCATAGAGGCAATAGAACCAAAGGTGTCAAATATGTGTATATACAAATTTTTATACCAAATTGGATAGCAGATCAAGTTTCTTTCATTCAAGAAAAAATATTGCAATATAATTATTCAATAACTCTAAAAGATTCTTTTAACTTTTCACTTTGTTCATGATGCAATAATGAGCTATTAAGATTGAAGTCAGCTAAAAATAAATCATTTAGCAACTCTAATTTAGTAAAGAATAAAATTAATGCTTCTAAATCACGCATATCTAAAAAAATCAAATTAGATCCAGAGATATGTAATCTTATTTCAGAAAATGAAAGTGTTCAAAATTCTTTAGATTTTTCCGAATTTAATAATGGTAGTGAAAAGGACACATACTACATGAAAGAAATAGATAATTTTGAAAAAGACTTTGAATATGAATTTTATTATGGTATTTTTATAAAATTAGATGAAAAATTTTTACCAACTAAATGGTATAAAGTTACTATATCCATCCAAAGTAGATAAATTTCTTGCAGAAACTTATAATAATGTAATTATATTAACAAAGAATAAATTAATTGAAGCATGTGATTATAATATAATATTTAAAAGTGAAAAGATTGCAGAAGCTGGAACTCAGTAAATGATCAAGATTTTCAAAAATTTCGATTTGAATATTATAAACTTTCTGTACAAAAGGTTAATATAGAAATATTTATAACAATTAATTCATAAGATTCAAATAAAAATAAGTACAAAAAAAGATATATTCATTTAAAATTTTATGAATTAACTTAAACAATCATCTAAAATGTGGGTCTTATAATATTTTATAATTACTAATTAACTTATTAATAATTATATATAAATTTTATAATATAATTTATACTCTTGATGATTACTCTAATGAATTTATATTTATTTTAACTAAAAACTAATAAGAATTTATTTTAGGATACTGATTCTGAAATAAAAATTAATATATTAGAGAATGATTGTTTAGAAACTCTAAAAACAAAAATCAAATTTTCAAAATATCCAATCTTATTGTAGAGAAACTCAAATAGTTAAGAATATTTTAAAAATTTGTACTACCAATTATTGTAATATATATAATAGAGCATACTTAAATATAGATAAAAATAAGAAGTATCATATTGAAATTACTTTTATGATATTATCTATTTGGGTATTAGAAATAGTAGATATATTTTTTATAATATTGTTTTTAAATAAAATTTATATAATTTAATTTATTTTTATTTTATTATAGAACAAAGAGTTAGCTACACCTACAGATCTACCAATGCATTCATTATTTGTATATAATCATTTGTCTAAAAAGAAACCAAGTTTATAACTTTCTAATTCAGATAGATTATTATCTCAATCTTTGAGTTCTTATTTATTTTCAAATTCATATATTTCAATACCATGTTATAATCTATTACAGATAGTTTTAACTTTGCTTCATCTTATTCAAATTTAGAGTTAATACCAAATACTATAAGATCATCTATACCTACTATTGGTAAATTCTTAAAATCAATTAATAAAAATAAAAATACTAATAATTATTATCAAAATTTTTTATTAAAATTTAAGCAATAGTGAATTTCAATATGAATACTTTTAAAATTATCAAATGAAGAATTTGAAGTATATGGTGTAGATACTATTGAAGTATGACAAACACTTTATTACTATTCAACCAAATATAATATTTAATTATATAATTACATAATATGTATAAATAATATATTTCTAATATAATTTAAATTTTTATTTATAATCTGATCCATTAAAAAACTATTAGTAAGCAAGAGTGTAATTTGTAAGTAAGCAATTAATAAAAGATAAATAGAATTAGAACAGCTTTTTACAAAATAATAATAATATTTTAAATAGTTTTTAAAAATAAAAAGATCATTTCAATTGGATTAAGATCCAATGAATATGGCAAAAGAAATTCTACACATATACTAAATGCATTTAAGTATTCAAACAATTCATCATGATGATGAATTCTTGTATTATCAAGAACCAAAACACTTCTTATATACAGATATAAATTAATTTGAGGGAGCTATATAAATAAAATAATTGAATTATTGTTAAGATAATTTATATAATTTATTAATTATTAAATACATATATATCACTTATAAAATACAAAATTTTTAAAT
Organism: Cetraspora pellucida; assembly: GCA_910591915.1. Lineage (NCBI taxonomy): Eukaryota > Fungi > Glomeromycota > Glomeromycetes > Diversisporales > Gigasporaceae > Cetraspora > Cetraspora pellucida. The sequence goes on from CAJVQA010003220.1 coordinate 8,337, forward strand.
TTCTCTTTTGTATAACTACCCTCCATAATGTCTACAATAATAATACTATCTAAAGTAAGAGCTGGTAAAATTGTATAATATTTATCATGAATGAATGCTATCCTTTTTACAATTCTTGTATTTACTTTAGAATAATCATAACTATGAGTAATTGTTCATTTATCTAAATTGACTCATCTAAAAAAATTAATTGTTCACATTGATATTGAACTCCAATATATGACATAAAAGCATTATGAAACAATTCATTACATTCTCATGCAATTTTGCTTAACTATTATAAAAATTTAACAAATATGCATTATAAATTAATAAATAAATATAAAATTATAAACAAAAATCTTTTTATATGTTATTCTACAATATGCTGATAATCTCTATAAAGTAGAAATAGAAACATGTTTGTCATTTCAAATTTCCATCTCCCAAACTATTTTATAAAAATACAAATTAGTATTTTCCTGAACAATGTTTCATAAAATCTGATTATAAAATTTATAAAATATTAAACAATAATAAATTATATTTTTGAAATAAAGTAAATATTTATGTTCATATCATTTCAGTCAAATGTTTTACATCTTCCTGGTATTTGTCTCCAAGGATTAACTACTGTTCCCCATTTTTTATACAACAATAATACTTTATATATTAAACTTTTACTGACAAAGAATTTCTGCAATTTGTCTTTTAGAATAACCACTATACTGAAGAAATACTATATGCAATTTTAAGTCTTCACTATATACTAAAGACATTTTAAAAATTTTAGTTTAAGAGATGCATTAAGCACTAATTTTTAATTGATCACTAATTGATTTGTAAAGCAAAATCACCATGATATATATAAATATTACAAGACTCAAGATAGCTACTGTTTTTAGAAATTTTTTAAAAATTTCTTAATTCACCTGTTAAAATTTACATTTAACTTAGAATTGTATTATTTTATTGGACTCTAAAAACTATTTATATTAGGAAGTTGGTAAGAATCTTTCTCTGTTAGAAGCGAGAATCAAAAAAAAAGGGAAATTTGGAAAATATCAAGAATTTCCCATGATATGGTGACCTCCGATCGTCCACACCTTTTTGAAAACAGCTATAAAATTGTATTTTTGTTGGTTTTTTATTAAATATATTTATATAATTAACCAATGAATATATATTCAAAGCAGAGCCACCAAATTCTACCAATATTAAAAAACAGCACTACAGATATCGTGACAACCACATAACTAAATCCAACCAAAGCTGTTTTATTTTAAATTTATACGTCTGTAGAATAAAAATAAACTAATTTCGGTTAGATTCGGTTATGTTGTTGTGCAATATCACTAGTGCTATTGCTAAAATACGGTGGCTCTGATTCAGATTAGTGGTAGTAATCAAGGCCTAACTATCGATCAAGTTGATATTAAAGAATTCGGCTTAGTTGACTTAATCAACTAAATAAGAAAACATCAACCTTGGTGAAATTTTTTGCTAATAAATTAAAGAAATTCAAGAAGCCAAGACGCAGGTAAATAATTTATAAAAATTTTGTTTACTTCTAAGTTATTAAAATTAAAATCCATTTAAGTAAATTCTGAACCCACAGAATTTAGAAACCTACCTGCAACATATAAAAATAAATATGAATTATAAGTCTAAATTTAGAATACGTTCTATTCTATTTTAATTAAGAGTCGACTAAGCCGACTAATCTTTTATCGGCTTATAACATTAATTTAGAGGCTATTCTTTAAAACTATTATTAACAAAAATCTCTTTGAAGTCTTACTTGTACCACTTCAGGCATTACTTCTAGATCTAATTTGTACCATACTTGATGGTTCCCTGAAAGTTATTTACCTCCAACACATTTCCCCCGACACAGTAATGCCGACATGATATTTCATCTATAGCATATTTTTTCGATAAGACATATATTTGACATTACATGTTTTTGACAATCCTGATCTTAGACAAGACGATTTCGCGAAAATTATCCTCCGACATATAATTCTAACCGACACTAACTCTAAATCAGCTAACTCTAAAGCTAAATCAGGCCAATTTTATGTCGAGGAAATGATTGTCAGAGAAATGAGAAAAGGATTATCGAAAACATTTAATGTCAAATATATGTCTTATCGAAAAAATGTGCTGTAGATGAAATATCATGTCGGCATTAGTGCTTCGGTGAAATGTATTGGTGGGTAAATAACTTTCGGAAAATTGTGCGACAACCTACTTAGTATAAATATAAATCATTAAATCATCTAAGATTAAATAATTTAGGATTATTAATAATAAATTAATATAAAAACAAATTCAATGCAAACAAATCTGTTATGTAAATGGTTTATTCATAATTTTAAGCTTGACAAGTTCACGTTCATTATAACAATTATAATGATTGTTTATAGCTTTTTGATACCAAGATAATGCATTCTTTAAATCTTCAATGGTTCCTTTGCATTCGTAACATTTAGCAAGATCATATTGTGAAGTAGGATGTCCTATGTTAGCAGCTTGTTCAAACAATTTAAATCCTTTATCTGTATCAACATCAGTACCATAACCTTTATAATAAAATATCCCTAATGCATGTATTGCCATTACATTTCCTTTTTCAGCTGAGCTTTGAAATAATTCAAATGCTTTTGAATAATTTTCACATTTATAATAATAATCACCAAGTTTATATTCTGCTACTGCGCATCCACTTTCAGCCGCTTTAGTATACCAGTCAATTGATTTTTCTGTATTTTTCTTGATGTTCCAACCACGATCATAACATCTTCCAACAAAATACTGTGCAATAGTATCTCCCTTATTTGCTGCATTGAGAAATAAATCAAATGCAGCTACGTTACTTTCATCAGTGCCAATATGCCAACTAACAAACAATCCAAGAAGACAAACGTATTTTGATTCATTTTTATGATTAGATAACCAATTATAAACCTCCTTTCCTGATTTTTTATGTTTAGAGATGAGATTAACTAGTATATCACGGACTGATTTGCCTTGATTGAACAATTTATAGAAATCAGAGTATAATTCATTTACAATGTTATCCATAAGATTTTGTTGAATTGAATCGTCAACAATCTCTCGCATTCCTTCCAGTGAATTTACACTGTCATCCATAAGATTTTGTTGAATTGAATCGTTGTCGACCTCTTGCATTCCTTCCGGTGCATTTACAACGTCATCCATAGGATTTTGTTGAATTGAATCGTCGACGACCTCTTGCATTCCTTCCGGTGCATTTACAATATTATTCATAGAATTCTGTTGAGCTGAATTGTCAACGACCTCTTGCATTCCCTCCAATTTATTTGTTTGAGCAAGGTTAAAACTAGAATCAATAAAGGTCGCAAAACCTGGTACATCACTAAACGGTATATCTTGAAAAGACGGAGCAATGACATTGTTTAACTCTTTAGAGACTTCTTGGAGAGATGGTCGATCTTTTGGATCATTCTTCCAACATTCTAAATTTGAAATTCAAAATTTTAAAACAAAATTCTAATAACTGTAAAATATAAAAATTCACAATACTAGAAAAGAATTCTCAATTTTATATGATAGCGATTATGATACTTTATTATTTCGCTAATACAAAATTTAAGTGTTGTTTTGATATTATTGATAATATAAACATACTTTCATAGATTGAGACATATTCATCATGTGTACCAGCAATTGGATCCTCTCTTAGGCCTTTTCTTATCCTTAATGGCAGAGTTGTAGAATCTTTAACATCTTTAAAAGGTGGTCTTTCACTTGATATTTCCCATAATAGAACTCCAATGCTATAAACGTCCGATTTCTTATTCGCTTTTTGTCTACGAGATTTTCCATCTTCGCTTTCTTCCATTACAAAACATTGGGGATCAATATAAGGTATGTTTCCTAAAATTTCACCTGTAGTTTTAGACATTGAAGATTCAGCAACACGTTGTGACAGTCCAAAGTCGGCCAATTTTAAATTTTGTTGGTGAATAAGAATATTATTAGAATGCTTCAAAATGAAATTCAAATAAGAAGTAAACCTTTTAGCGTTATAGTATAATATTGCAAAAAATTTTATAAAATGAAAGTCTAACTTACCAAATCCCCATGAATAATATTAAAACTATGTAGCCATTGAATGGCATCTACGAGCTGAATTGCAAATCGAAATTTCAATTTCCATTCAACTTTTTTTGTATTTTCACACAAATAATTGCGTAAGGTATCATTATCTGCGTACTCAAGAACAAGCGCATATTTAATATCATTTGGATCAAATTGATCTAGTTAATATAATGAATATGTTTAGCTCTTCATAATTCATAATTATAAGAACAAATAATTAACAATAACTCTACCTCTAATTTTATTTATACCATAAAATCGAATAATGTTTGGATGTGAATCCACCAAAAGCAAGTGTTTTAGCTGTATATGGATTATTAATAGAATTATGAAGTATAATATGCAAACATTATCCTGAAATCATAAAGTTATCATTTACCTCATTCACAATTTCCTTACTGGTACGCTCGTTAGCTTCGATTACTTTTAGTGCAAACGTTTTCTTTGTATTTGGTGTGTTCTCTGTGTTTTTCAATGTTATCTTGTACACTTTACTATAAGGTCCTGCATTAATTTTTTTAAATTCTTCAAAATCTTCACGTTTATATTCTTTTATTTTCCTTTCGATGATCTTATTCTCAATCCAATCTACAGACATGCTGATTGGAATAACAAAGATAAGTTACTATGAACTGATTAATAATATACATTGACATCTACAACGGTTAACATCATACCCGGAGTGTTTTGGTGGAGATATCAATCAAAGATAAAATAATAAATATCGATATTGCCATAAAGTCAAACCTTTATGCCCCAAGTCGTATAAAAGTCTACAAAAGAAAAAACAAATCATTGCCAATCATTAAAAACAACACTTATTTCAAGTAGCACAAATAAAGGCTATCGATATGTCACACATAACTTTGTTTCTTTGCCATATACCATCTTGTATCACAAGAAAATACACGATTTGGAAGTATTGTACCAAAATTTGGGTTCAAATTTTTACAATTTTTCCAAATCAAAAATTTTAGCCGATTTTAGAACACGTTCGATCGGGCCAATAAAAATCATGCTAAGATATACTGTATAAAATTAGTAAGCAATAAGTCTTTCGACTAGAAAAAAAAAACACAAACAAATAAAAAGAAAAAAAGTTTTTTCTCAACCACAAATAAGAAAAAAAAAAAAGATAATCCAAAAGGATTGCTAATTATGTCGTGCGCAAGAGTTTTTGAAAGATTTTGGATCTGGAAAATTTGTGTCAATTTGTAACTGCAGAAACGATTTTTTTGTTTATTTAATTATAGAAGAAAAATTTATAGCAAGTTAAACGAGATAAAAAATTATTCATTTTATATCATCAATCTAAACATATTTATTTTAATACATTTGGTTTCGATAACATTACTATTTACATTTTTCTGTTCAAATTTTTTATTCGAATTTTGGTCAATATACAAATAAAAATTTTTTAATCTGATAGCCAAATTTTTGCAGGTTCTGATTGTACTGTTGCCTTCAAGCTCGGATTTTTTTTTTTAACTCAAAAGGATACTGCCTAATTAACTTTACCATGGTGGCCTTCAAAAATACGGATTATGTGGTGGCGCACCTATGATCAATATGCACAATATGCACAATATGCAAATATACAAAGCAGGGTAATACACTATAAATCCAGTACTGATTCATCTGCTGCAACTACGACAAGTGGCGCCACCATACGACCTGTATTTTTGAAGTCCGCCCTGGTAGAGTCCTACCAATTTAGAGGTCGAAACCGATTTAATGATTCGAGTTTATCACATTAACTTATCTAATTAAAATTTGATAAATTTTTAGAATATCCTAAAATTGATATTTATCACATTAATAAATTGTGATAAACTCGAATTATTAAACCTCTATACCTAATTTGTTTAACTCTAAATTGAAATCGATTCTATTTTTATTTAAAAATGAAACTTGTTATTCAAAGGGACAACGAATCGATAAGGATAGTAAAAACGGGATATAACATTTTTTCCATCAAATTTTAAATAGCGATAAGTTAAATCAAGTTTAAATCTAAATTTAAATCTAAATATAATATCTTAATTAGAGATGTGCTTCGCATGAAATAATCCTAGCATACACATTTCATATATCGCATGGACGACTTTGTCGCACGAGTTCGCGAGTCAATATGATAAAATTCATTTTAGAACATATGCTAAAAATTTCATTAAAAAAATTTCTTAATCAAAATACTTTATCTTGCGCGAAGTATGGCATTATCTCACAAGAGTTGCGCGAGATCGCACAAAGTACATTTCTAATTTTAAACGAACTTTCTAAAATATGCTATAAAAAAACAAAAAGCCTTAGATAAAAAATATCTTTATAAACCAATTATTAATTATTTAAAAAATATCTATATAAATCAATTATTATTTTAAAAACCATTTTAGAATTGACTTTTATTTTTTGTAAAATTTCTAATTATATCAAATAGTTGTTCAGAATAATAAAATATATTTATTTTAAAATGTTTATAAATCTGATTCAAAATTTTAGTATAAAAAAAAATTATATCAAATATAAAATAAAACCAATTAATAAATCTTAGTTCAAACTTATAAAAATTTTAGAATAGTGTTATGGGTAAATCCGACCCTAGGATCATGAGGAGAAAACGTGTAACGACCCCGAAACGCCCCACGAAAACCGTCGTACCACGATGCCCGCGACCCAGGACCAAATCAGTTCTTCATTAAGTGACGGCGCCGATCCATTAAAGAAAAGCCACCCGTCCGATTTGGAATACAACTGTCAAGTTAATATTACCTTGACAGGTAAAGTCTGTGGCCGTGTCAAAGAGTCGTCATATGTTGGGTTATGGGATAATTGAAAAATTCTAAAGTAATGATGGATGGGTTAAAGGAAAAAGGAAAAAGTAGTAGTAAAAAAGGAAAAAACGGTCTATGACAATGAGTAAAAAGGTGTCAAAACCATGTTCAAAATTTCTCTTTTTTTCCCTTGTAAATTCTTTATAAGAATGGTTCAAATTCACCTTCTTGTAATATATATCTTCCTGTCTTCTTATAAATTAATATATATTATCTTGTATCATAGTCCAAATCATCTTTAAATCTACCCTATGAATAAATAAAGTTTATAATTAAATAAAGTTCTAATTTTAAAATAAACAAATAAATAATAAAACCACTATGCTCCTTAACTTGTATAACATTAAATCTGTATCCCTTCATAATGTTCTTATGCCACCTTTGCCTTGTGTCAAATCAAATCTGCCTCAACTGCCTTGAGTAACATTGCACAATATTAACATTTTTGAACCAACAATTCATCATATTCTTTTTTGTTCAATAGAGCTGTTCTCAACTTATAGCTTATATTAATAGTTATCATATTATGTAAAAATTTTTTTTTCTCTTTGAAATAACATTCTTGTCTGTATGTCTTTATTTTTTTTTTTTTAATGTTAAGGCAAGTAATTGTGATCCAGAAGTTTATTGATAATTAGTCAACATATAACTATTGTATACAACAGTTACAGAGGCAATTATAAAAAGAGTGTACAACTAGTTACTCATACAACTTTAGTCATTATCTATTTTAAATAGTCCATCAGAAGGTTTTATACTAGTTGTTATATTTAGAACCTATCTGTAGGTTCTCTATTTAAATACTTTAGTTCCTATATCTACCTCTATTCTATTAACTGTAGTGTTAATCTGCAAATATATCATGGTTACTAAGTTATATTTAACTTTATACTAAGTCTACCAGAGCCTTCTGTATCCCATACTTATAGCAGACCCAGTACTGCTAGGGGTATAGAAATTTCATACTGTATGATAGAAAAATTCATACTGTACTCTTTTTTCAATTGTTCATACAGTACTGTACTTACCTTATTATATTATAGAATATATAAATAAAAGGTGTATAGTACTGTTTGAACAATTGAAAAAAAGAGTACAGTACAATACAAAATTTGAAAAATTTTATTTGCTATTTGGATGCATTTATGCAATTACCTGTGCAGATCCCAAAGTTCTTTTGTATTACTGCTACAGAATTCAAGTTACTAGATGCTGCAATAGTAAACATCTGAACTTTAAAATGTCTATTCTAAAGTAATTTATTTATAGCATAAATAAATATTATTAAATCAAAGTTTTTTATTTTTTTATTATGCAAATTACCTAATTTTTAGCAAGCAAAGAAATTTAATATTTTTATTGCAATAAAATCATTACATAAAAAATTTATTGTAAGCATCTATTTTAGCAAATATATCATAAAATTAATAATAAAACTAATAAAACTATTAATTAATTATTATTAGTTTCAGAATTATATAATGATTTAAGTTGTTGACGAAGTCTAATTTCTCTTTCAAGTTTATCGTTCAAATTTTTTTGAACTGTTAATTTTTTATAATCAATATTTAATTGTTGTTCTTGTTCATATTTTATAGAAGAGTTAAAATTTAAACTTTCATTAAAACTAGATTCTTTATTATAGCAAGTTTTTTTTGTAGGTTTTGTTGCAAATGATTCAATCAATTGTTTTGTATGTTGTTTTTCTAAAATATAAAAATTAAATTAACTTTAAATAAATATATAAATTATTATAATATAATATAATAATATATTTACATTTTCTTTTAGCTGATTTTATTGTACGTTGTAATAAAGATTTATTACGATATGAATCTTGTACATTGGTTTTTTTATAAGTCATTGCTGTACTCCATTGATGAGAATCAAAATCTGCAGATCTAAATAATAAAAATTTTATTTATTTATATATCCTAATAAAAATAATAAAATATATTAAAAATAATACCTTTGAATTGCAGCTACTAATAAAAGATTACGACCAGTTCTATTAATTGTTGCATGTGCAAATTCATTAGCATTAGTTGTAAATAGTATATTAATCCAAATATTATGTGTCATTTTAGTAAATACAGATGATAATGTGGCTAAAATCCAATTTTGTTTTTTATCTTGAACCCAATCTAAAAAATATATATTAGTAATCTCAAAAAATAATAATATTTAAAAATAATAATAATAAAAACCTTTAACAATTTTAATTTCACATTTTTCAAGATTATTTAAAATTTTAATTATTTCATTTTGAGATTTTGCTTGTAAAATTGAATACATTTTTTTTTTAATTTCTTTTGGAACACCAGCTTTATTTCTGATAGTTCTATAAATAAATTTTAATAAAAATTATATAATACTAAAAAAATAATTTAATTTTAAAGTTTACCTTTTAAAATATACAGTACAAATTTTATAAATATATTCTAAATGCTCAGTTGGACTATATATAAGATATTTCTGATTTAAATATTGACCAAGTCCTATGAATTTAAATTTTAGAATAATAATATTTTATAAAAAAATTTATTATAACCAATTATTATAAACTAACCTAAAGCTTAACCATGATGTTCATCTATAAGAATACATCTACTACCTTGATTATAAATATAATAAAATTTTATTGAATTTTTAGTATCTTGTTCAATGCATAAAAATAATTCTTCAAATAATCATTGATATGCATTGGCAGTTTGTAAAATAGTAAATGCTCATGCAAAAGTAAGAGCTTAAAAAATTAATTAAAAATAATATTAATTTTTATTAAAATTAAATAATTATAATTTAATAAAATATTTATACTTTTTTGATGATTTTCACTATATGCGCATATTTCTCATTCATTGATAGGACCATGAACTCATTTAAATGACATATCTATTTCAATATATTTAGACTTTCTAAGACCTTTAATTTGTTGTTTATATCCACATAATACAAGATATTGACCATCATTAAGTAATTCTTAAATAAAATTATTATTAATAAAATTATAATTTAAAATAAATAAAATTAATAATTTAAATTTTTACTTACTAATAGTTCTTATATAAGGATTTTCATCATTAGATTGTTTCATTAATAAATATGCAACATCATAAATATTTTGTCCATAAGGATGTTCTGCACGTTTTTCAGATACAATTAATGCATCAAGTTTTGAAAGATTGTTTAATAATGGATGTAATTGAGATAATAGAACACATTTTAAATATGAAATTAATGTAGGTCCTAATAAAATAATAAAATATTAATTATTTAATATAACTTAATAACAAAATATTAAATTAAAAAATACTTACGACTTAAAAGTTTATGTGCAGTAAGATCTAATATATCCTTATTATAAATTATATTTTTTAAATCATTTAAAATTAATACAGGTGTTTTAACTGGTAGTGATGCTGGATGATTATGAACTCCTTTTGATAATATAATAATAAATGGACATTCTTCAAGATTTGTAGGTACATAATGCCAGAATTGAACAGAACATTTTAAATTAGGTTTTTGAATAATTCCATGAGTAATTTCATTGTTTGTAGTTATATATAAATATGCTATAAATTATAAATTAATATTTATTAGAATTTTATATTATAATAATATTATATATTTAATTATTTAACTTATGCCATTTTTTTTGTTGAGCGCTAAAAGGAAGTATAGTATAACAATATTGAATAGCATCAGACTAAAAAATTCAGATATTTATTAATATAATATATAATAATTAAATAAATATTAAATAATATTAATTTTATTAAACCTTATTATTAATATCATCATGATATAAATAGTTTTGAAATAATTGTTTTAAATAATCAATATTTGTTTGTTGAGATAATGATAAAAATCTATGTCCTTTTTCACCATGCTTATAATTTTGACATCTAATAAAATAATGTGGTAGTGAAGTATCATCTTCACCCTATATAAAATTATTTAAAAATATATATTATAAAAATATAATTATAATATAATTATAATATAATTATATAAAAAATATTTAATTAATATAAATACTTGATAGAATTTTGCTAAAATTGGCTTTCCATTACATCGTATTTGTGTTAATTCATCATAATATTCGCAAGCAATTTTATGTGCAGCAAAAATTCACTAAAAAAATAATTAGTTAAAATATTTTAATATTAATGCATAATATATAATTATAAAAACTTATATTAAAAAAAAACTTACTTTAAAGTAGTATTATCAATTGATAGTTCATTTGTTTCAAATGTTTTTTTAAATAATTCATCATCAAAGTTAACCACCGAATGTGAAGTATTTTTAAGCTCAGGTTAAATAAATTGACAGAATTTAATACTATGACATGATCGAGTTTCTTTATAAACTTTAGTATTTAAAAAAGAACAATAAACTTCATTGCGACTTGTATCATTTTTATAAGAATATTGAATGTTTTTAAGATCAAATATTTCATTTACTTTTTTCAAATCTATGCCAGCAACATTATAGATGCAAGCAACATTATCTGAAGTTATCTCTGGATATTCTTCAAATTCTAATCGATATTTTACTTACCTTGCAGTTTCTTTATTACCACAGCTTCCTAATTGAATAATTTTTGAAAATTGCTATATATATAATAAAATATTAGTTTATTTATTAACTTGTTAAAATATTATACTTTGTTTTACTTACA
>CAJVQA010003221.1:0-19986 GCA_910591915.1 Cetraspora pellucida
AGGTGATTATCCAAATTTTCACCATCGATGGGATTTGAACACCCAACCTACCACTTGGAGGGTTGACAACCTGACCATTTCACTAGGTTGCCACACCCACAAGACTGTAATATTTAGAAATTACAGATTATAAGTTAGTATATATATGTATAATACAGTTTTTAGGACTAGTAATAAAAGCTAATAAGATAGCAGTAAGCTTAGTCTTAAATAAACAAGACCAATATCTTGTTTAAGCTTGAAATACAGTATATATAGTATAGTATAGTTTAAGATTTGTACTTATCCAATGCTCATAAAGTATTGTAAGTTATTCAGATTAACAACTGAGCTATTTATATAAAAGTGAAGTTCTAATAATTGTATATTATTGTTGACAATTTGTTAATATTATATTTTGTATATTAATAAAACTACAATTAGTTACAGTATACTGTATATACAACTTTAGTTATTGTCTATTTAAAAGTTTTGTTTACAATTTGCTTGCTAATTATTGTATCTTAAATTTATCTATAGGTTTTTTGTTTAAAGTTTTTAATTTTTAATATTTTTTTATAACACTAAACAAGCTTAATTTTTTAATTATTAAATTTTAAACCTAATTTATTCTTAAAGCAAACTTTACTAAAATAAAAGTAAATTCTAAATTATATCTATTTTAGATTTCTTATGTTAATAATAATTTTATATTAAATAAAACCAATTTTTTTTATAATATCAATGACATTCTTTATATTTCTTATTATAGTAATATTTGCATTCTATTGTATTAGTTTTCTTACAAAAATTTCTTAATCTAATATGTACTTTTACTTGAACTTCTACAAGACTTTATATTTGATTATAAGGTTCAATTTTTTAGTTATAGAGTATTTACCTTTAGCCAAACTCAACTATTAACCTTGTCTGTAAAAGAATAAAACTTAACAACTAAACTATAAGACTTGAGCTTCTAATATAATTTTTATAAAAATAGAATTTTGTTAAATATTACAGGTTAATATAACTAACCAATTAAATCACAAAACCTTATATAACAAAAATAAACAAAAATTATGAAAAATTAAAAAAAAAGCAAAAATTTTAAAAATTTTAAAATTTTATTATATAAACTAATCTTGAGCTTTTAATTAAAAGGTTTTAATTTTTAATTTTACATATATATATGCTTTCTAAATTTAACTTTAATACTAACTCAAACCTAACTCTAACTAATCTGAATTTTGATTTTTTTTTAAATATAATATTAACTTGTAATATTACAACCTACTATATTTAACAAAAATTCAAAATTAAACATAAAAAAAATTACAATTAAGTTTATATATAATTTTAAAATAATATCCTTATCCTTAAGAATTGTCATGGCTAATTATGAAATCGGATTATTATGAAATTTGGATCTATTTCATATATGATTTTTAAATTTTTTTGAGTTAGGATTTTTTAATAAAAGAGTATAGGTGGATTTTTGTAGGGCCTATATTTAAATAAAGACCCCTAATTTCACAATAATCTGATTTTATAATCAGCCGTGACAATTATAAAAACAGCTGTAAAAATAATTTTTTTACAAGTTTTCAAAACTTGATCTGGTCGGATTATAAAAACAATTAATTAATTTTGCATGAAACTTACTACATACTGCCAGTGGTATTCACTACCAGTTACATGTTTTTGTTAAAATTTAATGTTAAAATACATTTTAAAACAAAGACAAGAGTTAAATATAATAGTTTAAATTTAGGTCATACAAGGTTTTTAAAGTTTTTAAACATTTTGCTTTATCTAACCACTATTTCTTAGTCCTGTTTTTGAGATATGTATAGCAATACTGGTAGTGAATACCAGTGATAGTAAATAGCAAATTTCATTTTACATGGCCTAATTAGTAAATCTTTATAAAGCATCTATATATTAGGTAAAAATAAATTATGTAATTAAAAAAAAATAAAATTAGGCCATCTTAATAGATTGGTTATTATAACCAGGTCAAATTTTACAAAACTTGAAGAATTTTAAATATATTTATTATCCGGGCGAGTTTTTCAAAAAAAAATTTATATGTATTTTATAAAATTAAAAGCCTAGTTGCCGGGCCACTTTTAAATTATTATGTTATGAGAACCAATTAAGTTTGTATGGCCTTACTTGCAATATAGATATTTCTAAAAAAATTATCTACTGTATACTGCGAAATTTCAATCATAAGTTATATCAACTTATTAAAATAACAAATAATACTAGTTAGAACAATACATATTTTTAAATATCAGTTTAAATAAATTAAGAATTTTATTTTTATTATTTATTTTTTTACATGTCTTTATATATAAAAATGTAAATTCAAGAAATTTATTATTACTAATTTTTCAACATTTGGCATTTTAAATGTAATAAAAATGCACAAATCTAATTCCCAAAAATACAATGTGTAAATACAAAATATTACATAAATAACAATATACGTATATTAAGATTGTAAAAAACAACCACGCATTTTAATCTCAAAATATAACACAAATTATTACATTCACAAAGAGACATTTGTATTTATATCGTCATATCTTTGCTGAAAAATGTCACCTTGTACTTTAGCATCAAGTACTGCTTCTTTTCGCATATTAAGATGATTAAGGGTTGATTTGAAATGTCTTAAAACAAACTCTGATAAATTTCCTTCAGGTTCAATAAGGGCTGATGAAGCAGATGTTGGGGGATGTTGGTCCGAACTGTCCATATTAGTAAGATTAGTATTAATAAGATCAATCAAACCATCGAGATATTTAACAGTAACCTACAAAAAATAAAATAAATAAATAAAATAATCATGTCATTAAATTAAATTAAATAAATTAATAACTTACAGCTTCATTTTTCCTTTCAAAGTAATATATATATCTATTCAAGATTTCCACAAATAGTTCCACGTTAGTTACAGAATCCATACAAGAATCTGCAATTTTAAGGGCTTTTTGTAAACATTCAAGAACTCGCTTGCCATCGCGATATAACTCCTATAAAGAAACAAATATTAATGATGCCATTTTATAAGAATATAGGTGAACAAAAATTAAGATTAAAACCTCAGTTGGTCTGTTATTTCTTCCTTCAATCTCAGTAGCCCACCATAGGTGACTAGAAAGATAAACTGCACGGCATTGATCCGGTTTTTTAAGTAATTTACTTCCATGCAGAGCACATTTGGTAATCAAAGTATCGTAATTTTCTGGGCCAAACACACTAGTAGTTTGTAAAGTGCCAATAATGAGCGTAATAGCTTGAAATTGTATGCGCGATTCTGAAATCGATTCTTCGTAAATGGTAAATGCCTTTTATAATTGGATATTTATTTTAGACGCGAATTCGATGCGACAAAAACCAATTAAAAGGTACAATGAAAACAAACCTGAACAAAGAATTCGTAACATATTTCTTCAAACCCACATTCATCAGCACTTTGACCAGCGAGAAGGAACAATCGCAAACATAACTCTGAACACTCAACTTTGTTATATAGAGTAGTAATGACCTGGTGAATAAAGCGGAAGAGGGTATGTACTTTTTTCTCCCAACCATCGTCCTTTCAGAAAGAATAATAAAATTAAGTACATAAATTCTGAATTAAAATGGCTATTATGTAAGAACAATATTTACGCGTTGTTGCATCTGTATATATCTTCTTGCTAATTTAACGGCCGATGCAACAAGAGGCGGGAAAGTGTATCGTATTCTCTCCCCACCTTCTGCAAATTGTTTACGGGCTGTAGAAAGAAGCTTTTACAACACAATAGAAACAATAAATTTGTGAATAATCTATTGATATATATTATGCAAATAACAGAATAATATAACATTACAAACATACCATAAATTGATTATCCGGATCATCACATTTGAATAAATGAATTATCCTTGCAAGCCATCCTTGCTCTTCTGCGAATTCTTCCGGATCCATCATCGGCGGAACACCACCAGATCTTGTATTTCTCCCACCAGTAAGCCCACTAAATGGACTTGAAAGGGTAGCATCCTTTTGATCACGCGTTAGGACACTGCAAAGATCTAGTATGCAATTAACTTCCTGAGGAGTCTCGATAATCGTTTCATTCTTGAGTATAGAGGAAACAATGGCATGTGCAACAGAACGGCGAGTCTGGAACGGTTGAACAGAGAGAAGTGCAGAATAATTGGGCAATGCAAGAAGAGTGATAACGGAAGAATAATTATTGATTGGTGCCAAAAGTAGATTGAGCAAATTGGAAGTAGCGGCCGGGCTATGTAAATCAGGACTAATTTATATAAGGAAAAAGATTGTAACGTCAGATTCAGAATACTAATACTTAAGATAAAAATAAAAAGTTTTTCCTATGATGTACCTATCTTGGAAGTCCAAAACCTTTTGTTTTGCAAACTCTATGACTTGATCAACATATTCAATCTTGTCAGGATAACAACTTAATGATAAGTTAACCAAAGATACCAACAAAGCAGTGATATCTTGGATGGATAAATCGCGACGTGCCTACAAAAAGTGATTAGAAATTTCAAACCCAAAATCGACATATATACACATATATAAAATATATATTAAAATAAATACCCTGACCAACTCGACAATTTGCCCCCAGAAAACCTCAAAGAGTTTTACATCTTCTGGAATACCACGGAATTTTTTTGCGGTGGGTTCCTCATCAGATTTTATATTATTTGATGAAAGGTCATCATTATCCAATTCTTCTTGAGGTTCTTCTTCGGGTAAATCATCATCATATTCTTTTTCATCACTGTATCCACTAATTTTTTGCCTTCTCAATTTTTCAGCTAGCCTACGAGCAGCTTCTTCTTCCTGACGTTTAACCACTTCTGGTGGTTCAGAATCTGCTTCACGAGCAGCATAGGCAGCAAGACGATCAATAAGTGCAATAACAATCTGTTTTATATTAACTTTTTGATGTAGTTGTGCGGTGGCTGACAAGTATGGACCAAGTGTTCTCAAATGAAAGTCATCATGGAATACCTTAGAAAAAAAATTTTAAATATTATTTGTAAGTTTCATGGTAATTATTTGAATTGAAAAAAAATAAAACCAATCAAACTCACCTGGATGATGACTTCCATTAAATATTCTTGAGCAATAACATCTTTACAATTAATGACTTGCTCTAATATTGCTGGTAATACTTTCTGTTAGATTATATTTGCAGATGCAAAATGAATAAATACTTGCAATAATATTGAAGAGAAAAATGATATTTGAAAAGTAATACTTTTTGATACAGCTCTAAATCAACACCATCTAATTGACTCAGGCGAACCAAATTCGTTCCGACTAAAATCCTCAATTCTTTACGTTCCATCTCCCTTTTTTCACGATCACGCGAATGCCCCTGATGTTGAAGGCGGACCCATAACTTATTCATCTCAATAAAATTAGTAAGAATAAATGAAATTGAATCCTGAAGGTTGCCTTGCGGACTTAATAAAAGACCAGAAATGATATCAATCTTTTATTATATTTTGAAATATATATATATATATATTCCTTTTAAGAAAAAGAAAAGAAAAAGAAAACAGGAAATGCCTAGTACCCATTATCACTCCCGACAGGTAATGAATCTCTCGTCATTCCACTCAGATAATGCCTCAAAAATAATCCACGCGTCGGATGTTGTACACCACGAGACATCTCCATAATATCTTTCATAATCTCTCTGACTGGTGCATCTCTCTGTGACATGTAAGCGCTCCCGACAGTAATCATAAGATATAAACGTGGAATAATATTTCCTGCGTACTGCACTAACTCATAAAGGTCTGCAAGGTGATGCTTTCCTGAGATATGCGCGTCAATAAGATATGTTGTGAGGTGTCGGAGAGCATCAAAAATTGCCATATCTTTACAAGTGACAATAGTTCAGGAATTCAATTGAAAATGCTTATTGCGAAGATTTGCTATCATTACTTGTATGGATTTTTTTTATTAAGAAAAAAAAAGGATACAGAGTTCATAATAATTTTTTGGTGTCAATACGGACGTACGCAATTCTGCTAGCATCGTAGAACAATGTTTCAAGCCATCCATAAGTTTGTTGTTTGCCTATAACAGAATGTAAATAAAAAGAGCCGTGCGTTACAATAAATCTAATCTGAACTATAACCTAACTTACCAGGCATTTTTTCATTTGAAATGCTTGAACTTTAACCACATTCAATGCTTCCTCTAAAAGTTTTTGCTGGTCCTCCATAGATACGGGAGCAGAACTCATGTTTGAGATTGAAGTAAAATGTACAGATTAATAAAGCCAATTACTTATATTTGGTCGTAAAGAAGGTAATCATTATAAATTATATTCTTATTGCATGGTTATGTTAAATATTAAATGCTTGTCACCTGATACAGTGCATACGAATATAGACGCAGTGTAAGAGGTTCGTCAATTAGAATTGATTTGCAAAAATTTATAACGATAAACATCTTGTTTGAATTCATTTCTTTTCATTTTTACAAATGTATCGTGGATCGCCCACGAAACTCTACGACCATGTATCACGACTTCTGGCGGGTGGCATTTACAAAATTCCTCCAATTTGGTTTCCGGTTATGAAGACGGTTCCACCTGGTTCAAGTGTCCTTCGTTCCCCACTTCAATTTCGAAAACGACCACAAAAGATTGTCTATGAAGAAGATTCCTTACGACGACGATTCTATAGAGATCATCCTTATGAATTGTTGCGACCCCAAAGCTTAATCGAAAAGGAGATACCCGTTAGAGAAGACTGGAGCACCTTATTGGGTAGTAGGCATCCTACCCAAATTAGCGGGGAAAGGTAATAACAGTAAAAAAAAAACATTTTTTTAATCGAGTAATCCATTTTTTTTACTCTAAGTCTATTTTCCATTGATTTTGGTTATCTAATAGCGTGATAAAATACCAACTTTATCTCATGTCGACTGGAATGTCAAAAAGTAAAGCATATGCTCATGCATGTAATGAATTTTATGCAATTCGTGCGAGACAGGAAGTAGCTGAGCGTGTTGCTGAAGAACAAGCGCTTGCATTTGGTGCTAAGCGACCATTGTCTCAAACTGAGAGGGTATTATTATTAGAACAAGAAAATATTGAGAAATGTCCACCAAAAGTAACGGTATTGTGAGTGTTCAACACGTGGTAATCACGTGAAAGATTGCTTTACAGTACGGAACAGCAGTTGTTAAATGTCTAATAACTTTATAAAAATAATTATTTTAAAAATCCCTTTTACTACAAATCTGTAAAATTTTTAATATCTTGCTTTTTACAAAAATTATGATAGTAAAGCAAAGAAAATTAACCAATCATATTAACACTAGTCACGCGATAACGATTTTATTGGTTAATGCTCTTAAAAATAGGCATTTAATCCGACTACCAGATGACCAGCGTTAAATGATCTGCAATAATTGGCCTAACTTACCCTATAAGTTTAACCCTAACCCTAATCCCGGCGTCATCTGACATCTGAGGCACAACATACTGTACGTATACGTACGTATAAGTAAGATACTTGCTTAAAAAAGTAATATTATAATAATGTTATGAAACTAGACGATAAGAAAATAGTAAACAACCAAGTTGAAAAACCTAAATTAGAAGTTGTACTAAAAGTCAAATCAAAACCAACTTCAAGATACTGATAAAACAATATTTGATGAAATTAATTTCATCAGCATTCTCATTATTAAACTTGTTGATCTGACTAAATAATCATTATCAACTTTTCAATTGTTCAAGACTTTGTGACTTTCAGAATTCGTGTATAGTACTTCTTCTCTAAACCAATACATATGCCTGGTGATCAGCTTTTGTATATCAGTTTGAAAAGCTATCGGTTTTGAAATACTAATAGCTTACTAATTATATAACTATAAACAAATATAATTGACTGAATTTATTTCTTATATCTATAATATGTTATACAAATCTGATTTAAGCCAATAAAATCAATTTATTTTACCTGCCAAATCTGAAATCTTAGATATTTAGTTATTAGGTTTAACAAATTATCAGGTTTGACTTATGGAACAGATATGGTGGCTCAATTATTACAGGTTATCAGTTTTGGGAGGTTTGACTGTATGCAAATTTAACCGCTAAAACAGACGGATTAAGAGATAAATTTAGTGTTTGACCTTATTTGGGGAACGGACTAAGAAAACCGCTATTTGAAACTTGCTTTCAAGTAAGGGTTCCCCATTTAACCTTGCCAGTTCGTATGGACAGTAAAAAAAAAAAAATTTATAATCATTCGATAGGTTCGGATTTTTTGCACAAATAAAGATTATAGACCGCATATAAATTATTTATTTGGTTGCGGGCCTAAATTAAACTAAAAATTGAAGTTTAAACATTTGTTTTATAATTATTTTAGTATCTATTGTCAATTAACTTTGGACTTATTCCGGGACTTACGCCCTTCTTTTTCTAATTTTGCTTTTTGTGCTTCAGCTTTAGCTAAATATTTGAAATTAAATTTCTCATTATTTTAAATTCTTTTTTTTTAACAAACAATAATGATAATAATGATAATACCATCTGCCTCAGCTTTTCTTTGTAGAGCTGCTTCTTCTCGTTGTTTCTTTATAATAGCCAAACGTGCTAAATCAGCTTTTGCTTGCTCTGTTTTACCTTCTAAATGAAGTTTCCAATATCGCTGTTTGGCGGCCTCTTTTTCAGCAGCTTCTCTAAAAATTTGAATAATAAATATCTTAAACAATATAAATTGTAAACTATAAACTATGTAATATTACATGTCAAATTTGTACCTTTCCCGTCGAGTCATCTCCCTTGGTGTGTTTGATATATCAGATGCCCTTAAGTTATCCTTTTTAACTCTATTTGGGTTCTCTGATCCAATCATTTTCGATATTGCTGATTCTGGATGATTAGAATTCTAGATAAACATAAATGTCAATTATTGAAATATTTCACAGAAATAAATAATTTAAGAAATTCACATACAGAATCACGAACGTTATCGTCGTCATCGTCGTCATCGTCGGCACTACTAGATTCAAGACTTTCTGATTTTGATTCTTTTGATTCCTTGGTTTCTTTTGACTTTTTAACAACAACCTCTCTTTCCTCTTCATCATCAGAACTTTCTATATCATTATGCGCTTCCCGATGCTAAAAGACATTTCATAATTGGTACACACATCTAGCTGCCATAATTGATCAATGTTCAAACTAACTCACCTCCCACAATCCATCTTCTTCGTCTTTTTCTATAGCAAGACGTCTTGGGTTTGTAAATTTACGCCCACCACCGCGTGTCGGTTTTGAGTGTCTGTTGTTATATTTTGGTTTTGGCTGTGGCATTTGAAAAAAAGCTTATTGTAGAGGATTTATCTATTATTATTCGTATTAATTCTGCAAGTCACAAGATCTTATCGATTATCTGATTGGCCTATACAAGTCGTTAAGTAGGGATGTTAAAATGTCGATCCGGTCCAGTCCGATCCCAGGACCTAAAAGGATCATCCTAGACTTAAATCCCACCAATCAATTCCAGGATCGGATCCTCTGAATTTTAATACTCTAAATAAGTCTATCCAATAAAATTTTTGACCTTTCGTTTTTATATTTTGAACCGTTAAAACTTTATTTATTTAAAATCTAATCTATCTAACGATCCAAAAAATTTCAAATCAAAATTCATATATGAATAACCATATAAAAGAATATACAAAAAACAAAAAAAAAACAATGTGGTAAAAAAACTTTGCTGTATAAACTGAAAAATAACATCAATAAAATTTCTAATATAAAATCAAAAAAAAGTTAAAAAACTTCAAATACAACTAGGAATCATTTCAAACTGGAATAATAACAATACAACCAATAACTACTAAACTATAAAATCTTTTTTTTTGCTTTTTTTTTTGTTTTTTTTTTGTTTTTTTGTTTTTTTTTACTTGTTTTTTTTTTCTTTTATTTTTTTTTGTTTATTTTAATAGCATTTCACTATATCAGCTTTTAAGGCATAGTAATGCATGTGCTGTTTTAGCATCAATATGATTGTGAGTAAGAGAAATAGTATGTTTAGTTACAGAAATGCCTGTTCAGAAGGCATATTTGTTAATTGAATTGTAAGATAATTCATAGCAATTCTAGATAACATAAGATACTGATTTGAATTCATTTTCTATCATAGAAGTGGTTCTACTCTAGTATCTGGCTCTTCTAAATATTTTATAATTTCATTAGAATCTGAATAGATTATATGGTTTGTGATAAGATCACAAAAGAAATTTTGAGTTGTTTAGTAATAGTTATCTGAAATGATAAAATCTATTTTTTCTATTTGGTTTATACTTTTCAAATACTTGATAAAGCATATTAATTGCAGTTTCACAATTCTTAAATTTATATATTGCAAACTTGTTACAAAGATCAAAAAGGTTTGAAATGATTGATGACTTATTTATAGAAATATGTAATTGTATAAGTTATATATGCAGTACATATACAAAGCTTGAATATATATATAATGCAGCCCTATCTGTTTAGATAACATCAATATGATTCAAGCTTAGTTTTTATTATATTGGACACTGCAAATTAAGTAGTAAGTTCTAAATTTGTATAATTAGTTAGATGTCTAATAAGACCTTGGAATATCATATATAAATCATCTTAAGTAGGAAATTTTAAAGAGAATAGCATTATGGTTGCATGATATATAGACTCAAGAATAATTATTAGGTTCTATAGTTTATATTTATTAATATAAATATACATATTTATATATTTATAAATGATGTTTTAAAAATTACTAACCTAAACATTTTTTTAGAATAACTTTGGTTTAATATTTTGTTACTTGCAACAAGAATATTTATTACAGGACAGAGTTTTTGAAGTTTTTCTAATAAGAGATACAAGTTATTCTAATAAGTTTCTATATAAGCTTTGAGTATTAAAAAGGAAACATTTTTCATTTTACAAATTTTTTTAGTTCTCGAAATAATAAAAACAAATTTTAAAGTTTTAAAGAAAATTCTTGTGCTTTCTGAATTTTTTGCTAACTTTTTTAATTTTTTCTTCTACACCAAAGTTTAAAATATGCACATTATAACAAAAATATTGCACATCATTATTATTAAACTCAGAAACCATTTTCTTTTGCAAAATCCTTTCTATAAAGCACATATTGGTCACATTATCTGTAGTAATGTCCAAAAGTTTCTTGCCAATATTTATTTTCTTTAAAATCCTAATAATTAGATTAGCTTAGTTTATTGCAATATAATTTTTATCGAATAATACAATATTAAATAAGATTCTGTATAATTTCTATGTAAAATCTACCAAATGTACTTTTATGTTGATAATTAGTTGCTTGGTACAAGACATCTATTTATTTATTGTAATTGAAAGTTTTAAAAAAACCTGATTTAAAATGATTTTAATTGTATCTTTATATAGTTTATAATCTTTGTTAACCCAAGTTGAAAGTGTTTGATGACATAAGAACCTGTAATATAGATCAAGTTTTTGAATAAAATTTATGAAACTTGCATTTTCAATTAAAAAAAAAGATTGTTGATTGATTACTATCTATTCTAATAATTGCTTATTTAAAGCATCAACTCTTAATCTATCATTTGGGCTATACAGACTAAGTTGTTTAAATTTGTGTTGCTTTATTGTAGAATAATACATAAGATAAAATCTTTAAAAATGCCTATTTATTATTGTAGATGCTATCAACTTGCTAAAGATTTGATTATATACTTCATATTAATTGCTTCTATTAGAGGTTAGTAACAAGTAATCTCTAATTAGTAATCAATTGCTTTATGATATATATCTTTACCTTTGATTTTTTATATTACTCAATAAAAACATAGTTTTAGGCATAGTTTTAAGCATAATTTTAGATATAGTTTCAGGCATATTTTTGGGCATAGTTTTAAATATAGTTTCTATATTAGGTTCAGATTTAATTTCTATAGTTTTTATGATATTATTTTTTAGTTTTTTTTTGATTTTTTGTTTAAAAATGTTATTTTTAAATAAATTTCAAACAAAACAAGTATTAACTTTTTAAATATATATCCTCTTTGTTACAAAAATTTGAATTGAAGAAAAGACATATAGCCTTTATTATTAGGATTTAAACTGATATATTATTGCTTTTGTTTAATTATACAATCATTTTATTAATTATTAATTCTATTTTACATTTATTGTAAAGATTAGAACTAGAAAAAACCATCTTTGGGTTCTAACTATATAAATAATAAATCCCATATTGTGTCTTTTTGTAAAGATTAAATTAAAAAAACCTTTTCACTTTTATTATTAGTTGAGTTATAAAAAGTTAAACATTGAATATATAATTGCTTTATTAATTATTTAAATCAGATAAGTTCAATAATTTAAAGACATACTGCCTTTATTGTGAAGATTTGAGTTTCATTATTAAGATTTAGCTTTAAAAAATATATTCATTATTATTAAATATTTATACAAGAAAAAAACTTTAAAAATAAGTTTTCATACTATCTTTATTGAAAAGATTTTTAAGAAAAAGCTCATGATTAAATATTTATTTAAAGTATACTACCTTTTTATGATGATTTAAAGCAAGACATTTATTCATTATTTAATTATTTTATAATTAAAAAATTAATGCTAACCAAAATATTATTAAAGCAGATCCTAGAATTTATAAATGAATTATGATCTGGAATCAGAGTCTTATAAAAAATTTACATTATATTATGTAATTGAAGGATTAAATCCTGACCAATCTCTTAAAAGATCAGATAGAACCTGATTTTAGAAGACCAATTAACATCTTTATTATTAAGAAACATTTCTTAAAAAAATGATTTATGATTCTATAGCAACGAATTGAAATACACTTATGGTGCAAATCATCTAAAGGCATCCAAAATTATAACTCAATGAATATTAAAAATTTTGTAAAAAAAAAATTATACTATTATAATTTAAAATATATTTTACAAAGTTAATATTTTTTTTTTAGTATTAAGATGAGGTCATGTTTGTATCTTTATTTGTATTTTTCTAAGTTAATAACTATATGAAGTTATTAAGTACAAAAAGTAAATCAATACTTGCAATTAGAATTAATTGTTAAATTATTAAATATAAAAGTAAAAAAAATTAGATATAAAAATAAAAGTTAAGATATATTTATTTGCAATCTAAAAAAATTAAGATAAATATAGTTAAGACTTATTTAGATTAGTTAAAATTCTCTAAATAATATGCATTACTTTAGTATATATAAGTAAATTACTCTGGTTTAGATTACAAATAAATTATATAGCTTAAATTCTTATTTTTGCATATAATTTTTATTTTATTATATATAATCAGTTTATTTTAACACTTTTGTACTAAAGTATATAGTTAAAATTATTAATAAAGATATAAGCAAGGTCTTATTTTAATATTAAAAAAATAAGTAAATTAC
This sequence comes from Cetraspora pellucida, assembly GCA_910591915.1. Classification (NCBI taxonomy): domain Eukaryota; kingdom Fungi; phylum Glomeromycota; class Glomeromycetes; order Diversisporales; family Gigasporaceae; genus Cetraspora; species Cetraspora pellucida. Next base: position 13,498 of record CAJVQA010003221.1, read on the forward strand.
AGTTAAATCTTTTTATAATCATATTCTTTATAGTTGTATTTATTTATAATTAAACAAAATTTTAAAATAAACTTATATAATACTTATAAAATCTAATTCCTATATAGATACAAACTCTTTATTAGTATTAATTTATTAAAACTAAAAACATAATTAAAAAAAAAGATTTAACTGCTTATAAATTTTATTAATTATTATTATTATTAAAAATTATATAATTATATTATTTTAAAAAAAAGAAAACAAAGATAAAATAATTAAATAAGTAATAAAATATAGTTAAATAATTAAATTAAATAATTATAAAAATAAAAAAAACTTAATAAAAAATAAAAAATAAAAAATAAATGAGAGGTGTGACAATCTAGTAAAGTAGTTAGGTTGTCATCCCTTCAAGTAGTAGGTTGGATATTCAAATCTTATTAATAATAAAAATTTGAATAATCACTTATATAATATTTGTATTATAGCAACTGTTACTAATAATTAGATTAGAATACCTGTAATGGCAGTCACATTAGCATAACTGACAAGTTATAGAGCATCTGTACAATATTGGGGTTACATATAAGAATGCAGACTGACAACTAGGCAATGCAAACACTAAATAAGTTCTTGTGATTATATAAATCTATTGAAATTAGATAACAAGAAGTTTATTTAGAAAGACCTAAGTAAAGAGATAGCTAGATCTTTGATAACACTACTGTAAAGACTAGTCTGGAAAAATGGATACAAGGTTTTAGTAACTGAACAAGCAAAAACCTCTTGGTTAGAAGTCTCAGAAGTATTACTAACTAGGCCACTAGAATGAACTAAAGAAAAAGAATATTGAGCTAATTTAATATATTAATAAACTAGTTATAATCCTATACAGACTATTTAAATTAGAAGTTTAGTGAAATTTAAAAGTATACTAAAGTACTGGAGTTATGCTATGAAGTAGATATTAGGGTTTAAGTAAACTCTACAAGGGTATAGTGATTTAATGATTAAGCCCTAACTACAAATATTAGTTTTGTTATAGTGATACCTAGATTAGTTGTAAAAATAGGTACAAAAGGCTCTAAGAAGTTTATCTTAAAGATAAAATAATTTTAAAATTGAGATAATGATTTAAGTATTTGAATATAATTAGTGAGTTAATACAGATTACAGATTTAGAGAGTTTAAAGTAAAACACTCAAGTAGAGATATTAGATATAACAATTGATAGTGAACCTTCAGGCAGACTTCTTAAATAGGTAATATAGAAAAGTTATATATATAACCAATTGTACTCTCTTTTATAGTAGTTCATTGAATCATATTACTAATAAGTCATTAATAAAGGTCAAAAAACCAAAGAGGTTATTTTATACCAAAAAAATAAAAAAATAAAAAAATAAAAAAATAAAAAAAATAAAAAAAATAAACATATTCAATAACTTTTTTTACTAATTACTTATATACAAATTTATAAAAAAACATTTTAGAAGTTTACCGAAAAACAACTGTCTAAATTAACTTTATAGATTTAAGAAAAAAGATAGAACTTATAAAGAAAACATATATAACAAAAAAAAAAAATTTTAGATAACTTAGTAAAAGAAATAGAAAAAAAAAAAATACTTTAGTTAGCACTTTAAAAAGTAAAATTTGGAAAATTTTCTGTAATTTGAAAATATAGATCTGTAGATCATAGTAACATGTAAATAACAAACAAAACAAACATGTATATTAATAAACATGCAAACAAGTTCAATTTAGATAATGATAAACATAAAACATAAAAAATTTCAGAACAAATAATAACAGAAACTATTAATAATAAACAAAATATGAGTATTACATAAAATTAAAAAGAAAGCCTAATGTTAATCTATATCAAAAGTGTATTAAATAGCAAATAGCATATATAACAAGTAATAATTCTATTCAAACTTATTTTTTAAAGTTTGATATTATTATATAATTTGGGTTTAAAGATAGAGTGTACTATTTTAAAATTATATATAAACTTAATAGTAATTCTTTTTTATATTTAAATTTATAAAAAACTATATTAAGTAAACTAATTTGAATTATTAAGTAAAAGTTATAGTGTAGGTCTTTCTAATTCTAATAATAGCAAAATTATTAAAATTGAATAAAAACTTATTAAGATATGAATTTTTAAACATTAGGATATAAAATTATATAATAAAATTAACTTATAAACTTATATAAATTAACCAATCAAATTCTTAAATTTTGTACTATTTAAGAAAATTTTAACCAATCTAAGAAAACTTTATCATATATACAAGTATATTTTTTTAAAATAATATAATAATTCAAAATTTTACTATAATTTTTTTTTTTTTAAGGTGAAGTCTTGCTTGTATTTTTATTAAGTAATTTATAAAATAGTAACATATGTGCAGTATATATATTTCTATTATTTGTACTAGTACAAATAAAAAGAAAATTACATGCAAGAATAAAAGCTCAGACAATTAAATAAATCTAATTTATCTGTGATCTAAACCTACTAGAGTAGTCAAAAACTTATCTAGATAATATTATTTATAGTTAAAATAAAATTAAAAATTGTGTAATACTTGACCTACAAAGTGGCCCAAGTACTAATTTTTCTAAAGACCTATTCAACAAGTGGACAGGTTCTAGTATATGAATGAAGTTGGTCAAATTGACTACAGAAACAAGAATATATAAAGTTTTAATGAATATATGTATTATTTTTATTGTGAAAGGATGATATTTGTTACTCAGTATGTGTATATGTTATTTGTTGTTGTTTTTTCCAATTTAAAAAATTAATACAGTAGAGTTTTCATAATTGTTTATAGATTTGTTTGTTGATTTCAAGCAGAATATTAATCATGATTTTTGATGCTAGTTTGTATGAAACTTCTAGATCCTGAATAGTTTTAATTAGAGATAAAGGAATAAGACCTTTAAAAGTAATTTTTCAATAGTGTGAGAATAGAAAAAGAGGTGTTTCTTGAAAAGCTGAATGGTCTTTAAATTTTTTAATAAGTTCTTTAGTTTTGTTGTTAGAAAAGTTTAAATTGGCTGAATTTATACAATAAGTTATTGCATTAGAAATAATACCATCAAGCAAAAGAGTATTGGCACAAGTATACTAATGTAATAGTGATATAATTAAATTGCAGTAAAAGCAATTGGCATCATAAAAGGTTAGAGGGTAAATTTTATGATAAAGGTATTGAGTAGATAGTTTATTAAGAAGTATTTTAATTTAAATAATTTTGATTGGTTAAGTTTAAAATTAGTAAGATTGTGAGTAGATTTTTGATTATGGTTAAAGTATAGCTAGATTGAATTCTAGTCAATATGGTGGGCTAATAGAGTCTATTCATTGTTTTGTTTTTGTGATGACTATAGTGCAAGGTTGTAAGCTTTACAGATACTTTTAACAAAGTATCTAGTAGAAAGTTCAACAGGAAATTTTTTTAATTCAAAGAATAATAAATGATATAGGTTGTAAATATTTATGTAGTTAAAGTGTAATAGGGATTCATTTATATGTTGCTTAGCAAGTAAGTCTGCTAGGTTATTAAGAGTGTTGTCTAAGTAGGCTTGAACTTTATAAAAGATAATATTTAGTTTGTATGATTTAATAATATTTAGTAAGATATGCTATAATGAACAGAAGTTAAATTTAAAGAGTTTATTAAGATTTAAAGATGATTAATTAAGTTGAATAAATTTTGATATTATGGATTAGGAATCTGTATAGATGTTAATTGTAGAATTTCAGGAGGTAGTTGAGATAGCAGACAGAATAGAAAAAAGTTCAGCCTTGTAAGATGATGGCCAAAGATAAACTTTGATAGTAAATTTATAGATAACTTGGTCATTAGAATCTACTTGGACCCAGCCAATACCCATAGTACAGTTATTTGTACTTATACCAATTACTAAACCATTGATATAAAAATTAAATGAGTTATATAGTAAGTTATTAGAAGATATTTGGTTAAGTTTGTTAGTGCTTCACTTACTTCAAAAATTGTAAATAAAATGGAGTTAGAGATAGAAATAAAAGGCAATAGTAGTGGTAAAAAATTTGGCAAAGGTTATTTAATTGCAGCAGAACTGAGAAGATCTAAATAGTTTGCATTTATTTTAACTGAATTTGAAATAATTCTACTAAAAAATTGAGCGGATGTAATAGGTGAAGTATTAATAATGCATGATGTAGTTATTCATTGTAAGTTAAATTAACAGTCTGAACAAGGAACAAGATTAATCTGTTGAAGTAAATAGTAATCAATATTATTTCTATTACTATCTGATTGCCAATGTGTGATTAATATTTTATTAGAATCTGTAAGATGTTTACAGATTTTGCCTATGATGATTTTCTTATTATTAAAAGTAATTAGCTAAGGTTTATGTTTTTTGGGAATATTGTATGTATTATATGCAAAGAGGTTAGTTCCTTGCTGTTGATATTGGGGTTTGAGGGAGTGATAATAATGATTTTCTATAATAGAGTTTTCAAGTTCAGTAAATTAGATCAGTTTTCTGCCTTTAGGCAAATGAAGAATTTTTAATAATAAGTATAGCTATTCAAGAAGTATAGTGCTGTCTAAGGTGCAAAGTTGTTTAAGATAAAGTAAATTTAGTCATCTAAGTTGTTTTTTAAAGGTTGTATATTTAGAATGATGTTGAAGAATAAGTCAAGAAGTTGAAGCTGATAATGAATTGTGTTTGGCTATAATATATTATTATTAGCTCTGATAGAGATAGCAATTTGTAAAAATAGTTAAATAATTTTAAAATTAAAGATATATTTATCTTAACCATTAATATTAGGTTAAGGATGTTCAAGAATGTTTATAGTAGATCAAAGGTTGTTTTGAAGCTGTTGTAATCTAATATGTATAGAAACATCTAGTAAATAGATATCATTAATTTGTTGAAAGAAGGTAGTAATATGATGTTGTAATTGTATATCCCAAATATTACATATATTGTATAGATAGGAATGAAACATTGTACTATTAGGAATTAATCAAGCAAGATGAAATTTGTGTTTAGCAACTGTAAGGTATTTGGCCAGTATGTGATTATATATAGTTTTGAGAAGAATAATATTATATATTCTGTATTCTAATGTTGGAATAATAACTGTATTAATAATGTAAGTAATTTGTTTGTTTGTAATGTTTTTTGTATTTGCAATATTAATTAGTTGAAAAGCTTTTTCTTGAATTAATTTAATTGTATGAGTTTGTTTGTTGTTAAATGTAAACCAACAACCTAAGTATTTGAAAGGTTGGCTATTAGGAATAGAGTTGATAGTAGAGTTAAGAAAGGTAATAGAAGTAGGTTTGGTGTTTGTGGCAAATATTAACTTGGTAGGATTAATCTAAAGGTTGGCTATTTGGTAGAAAGATGCTGCCATTTGAGTAATTTGTTCTAACTTATTTTTGGATTAAGCAATCCATAATATATCATCTATATAAGCAAGAACTAAGGTAGAGACTTAAAGATGTTGGTATCAAGAAGGTTGTAGACTGGTTTTTCATGATGTTGAAAGAGTATACTTTGTAAATTAAGATGCAATTCTGTAGATAAGAGGGTCATAATAAATATGCCAAAATAATAGTGTAATTGTTTCTTCTTGATCAATTCTATTTTTGACAGAATATGAGTCTGTAAGTCCAAAATTAGTTATAACTCGGTTGTGGCAGTTATCAAGCAAATTAGTAAGAACTTCTACTAATTTAGATGGCATGTTGATTCATATTAAAGATTTGTAAAAGAGGTCAGAGTTTACTGAATCATAGGCTTTGCTCATATTCTAAAATATAAGTCAAAGTTCTTTGAAATTGCAAAAAGCTTCTTTAATTATATTGTTAAGTATATGGATTGGTATTACTGTACTGTTACCAGGAAGAGCAATATAGTTATAAGCAGATAGTATTGAATATAAAGTAAAAGTAGTGTTTAAGCAGTTGGTAAGAAGTTTGGTATATAATTTTTTAATATGTTCTAAAAAACTAATAGGTCTGGTATTAGTTAAACTTCCATCAAAGATAGGTGTTTTGAAGATAGAAAATATTCTTCTTTTTTTCTATTATTTGGGTATACTGTTGGTTAAAATGCATCTGTTAAATAGAGCAGTTATAGCTTAAAGAAATAGTAAACCTGCATTTTTAAGTATTTCGTAACTTATGCCTAAAGTGCTACAAGCTTTATTATTTAGAAGTTTTGCAAGTATGGTAGAAATTTCTTCTTCAGAGAATTTTGCTAATACTTTTTGATATCATTCTGAATAAATGTTTGTTTTAGGTTGATATTTATTATACCAGAAGAAGTTGTAGATTTGTTGATTAATTTGTCTATATGCTGTTTATTAATCAAAGTGTTGTTAAATATGTGTTTTGATTTTCTGTACTTCTGTAACAACATCATGATCTGTTTTGATGTTGTCAAACTTTACAGGATCTTTGTGATGGTTTAATATACTGT
>CAJVQA010003222.1:0-19985 GCA_910591915.1 Cetraspora pellucida
TTGAACCACAATACCAATAAGTGATTAATAAAAGTCAAAAGACCAAAGAGGTCACCTTAATATCAAAAAAAAAAAATAAAACCTTAGAACAGACTACTTAAATAGGCAATCAAAAGTTGTATATATAGCTAGCTATATTCTTACTTTATAAAAAAAGTTGTAATACTAATTTTAATATATATTAATAAAATAGCTACTACAAAGTATAATTTTTAAATAAAAAATAAAAAATAAAATATTTTGTTGTTTTTTATTTTTCTTTTAAAAAAATTTATAAAAGTAAATAAATTAGTTTATTTTCTTTAAAAGATCAATATATAAATTAATAAAATAGTTAGTAGTATTTACTTTTTAAGTAGAATGATTGATAACAAAAATCAGAAATGATATAATAATACAAATATAACTTATATATATGTCTTAAATTGCTAAAAACTTATTAAACACTGTATTTAGACTAATTAATACTATATATTAACTTTTTATATTTAGTTTATATTTTTATATATAATTTTTTTTATATAAATAATAAATAAAATCAGTAGTAAAGACTTTTATATTTAGTATAATTTATAATTTTTAAAAACTTAATATAAACTTTATAAATAACTATAATTATCTAAAATAAATATAATTATTCTGCAAAGATTAATATGCATATTTATTATTATTTTTTTTTATATCTTTTTTTTTATTATTATATCTTTTATATTTTGATATTTTTTTTAATAATTTTTTTTATTTTTTTATTTTTCTATAAGAAGATATTATTATATTAGTAATATTTAATTATAGAACAATAATGAAATAAGCTTTTAAGCTATTACAGTACCTTTAGTATTATATAATTAATAAGACAGATCACCTTTAAACATTTATAAAGCAGCTAAAATATATTAAACTAAAATATTAAGTTTAAAAAAAGAGTACAATATTAATTATTTTTATATATAATTAGTTGCAAATTTTTGCAAGTTTTTTATATTTAATTTTTTTTTTTTTTTTATCTTTATCTTCCTTCACTATTCTGAAGATCCTTAGACACCTTTAGGATTTGTCTCATCTCTTAAAGGCTAGAGTTATCATTTTGTGAAGATCATCAAACAGCATGTAGCCCTATATGTTACTGAACTGTGAGATAACTTATGCTTCATTAAGTCTGCCATATGATGTTCTAGGTTCCTAGTTCTGCAATGTAGGACCTACTATTACTTTCAGTTCACAGTTTCCTAATTTCATATAATCTACCAGCCAAATTATCTGTATATTTTTGATATATTCTTGATTCTATATATTCTTAAATCAGGCTCTCTTAATGTTAACATCATTTGTCAATAGATTACATCTTATTTGATTGTTTCTGACTCTGTGCCTATGCCAGTCACTGTATTCTTTTCATATAAATCTTGTTCTTGCTTTTTTTATATAGAAATCCTCTACATATCTTTTTCAATCATGGTCCTGGCAGAGTTTTTGTTACCCTTTGAACTCAAACTTGTGATTTTGCGATTGAGACCTGGGAGTGCTAACCACTATGCTATTGACTTATAGGTTACTATATTTAATTTTTTAAAAAAATATATTAAGTAAATAATTTTTAATCCTTATATAAAAGTTGTAGAGTAAATTTTTCTAATTTTAATAATAGAAAAATTATTAAAATTAGGTAATAACTCATTAAGATATAAATTTTTAAATCTTAAACTATAAAACTATATAATAAAATTAACTTATAGATTTATATAAATTAACTAATTAACTTATCTAATTTTGTACTATTTAGACAAATTTTAATTAATCTAGATAAACTTTATTATATATACAAGTATATTTTTTTAAAATAATATAAAAGTTCAAAATTTTATTATAATAAATAAATATTTTTATTTATAATATTATAAAATTTTTTTTAATTAATTAAAAAATAAAAAAGTTTTATTAATAATATATTTTGTAGTTATTATATAAATTTTTTTTTGCAACTAATTATATATAAAAATGATTTATATTATACTCTATCCTTAAAGTATATACTAATTAGTAAATATAAACCTTAATAAAGATTAATAGCAAGACTGCTAAAAAGAAAAAAACCTTGTATAAAATAAATTATTAACTTTAATTTAAAAACTATTTATAATTTTATTTTTTTTTTAAATATTTTTTTTTGCTTTTACTAAGGCAATTAGTTTTTAGTGACTACTGAATTCAATTATGATTATATAACTTGTACAAGATAACTTCTATACTATATTAGCAGATAGTGTACAAGTTCTCATATATCTAAGTAGTACTATCTAACCTAACTCTGACCTTCCTGTCTGTATATTTGTCAAACTATTATATATTTTAAAGTAAATTACCTGACTGTAGGACTTCAAAGAGTCTCTTTGCTAACAGAACTTACTCTTGTAAAGTTTATTCAGATCCTAGTACTGATTTTATAGCATATCTTTAATACTTAGCTATACTCTGCTTTGGTCTTTAAACTTCCAATTCAGATAACTCAAAAGAACTATAACCTGTTTTTAGTATCTCAAGAATCTGTTTCTTTAAGATTTTTTTTCTTTAGTTTAAGACTTCTGGTAGCCTGATTGGTGATACCTCTCATCTGAGGTTCTTGTCTGCTTGATTACTTTTATATTAGTATTTATTTTTTAGGTTTAGACTTTATAGTGATACTGTTAAAGATCTGTGTTATCTTTTTACTTGAGTCTTTCCAAGTAGGCTCTGGCTTTTCAGTTTTACAGATTATGTAGCTACAAGAACTTATCTTGGGTTTGTATTTCTTTGTATGACTCTAACATTGTGCAGATGCTTTATGACCTGTCAGTTATGCTGATGCAACTGTAGTTACAAGTATTTTATTCCAACTGATCAACAGAATGCTGTTGCTGTAATACCACCTGTGTATTACATAGAAGATTATTCAAATTTTCACTATCAGTGGGTTTTGAACTCACTATCTACTATTTGAGGATTAACAACTTATCTATTTTACTAAGTCACCACATCCTCCTATTTATAATTTTATTAAATTTAATAGTATAATATTTTAAACAGTAACAATAAGTTTATTAAACAAAGTTTAATCTTTTATTAGAAAAAGTCTATTTAAATTTAAAATAAAAAAAAGCTAAAATAAATAAAAAATTATAATATATGCAAAAAAATAATTATAATATTAAAATATACTTTAACTATACAATGAATATATTTTAAATAATAATTTTTTAAATTAGTAATAAAAACCATTATATTATATATTTTGCAATTATAATACTAAAGAACAATGTTCTATATTAATTGTATTATTTGCTATTAAAATTATATATTTAATATGTTTTTATAATGCAAATAATTTTATCTTATTTTTAAATTTATAATTATATTAATATTATTAACTATTTTTGCTATTGTATTTAGTTATAATTTTTTTATACTTGTTAAAATGATATTAATTTTATTAACTTTTCAAAATCTATATAAATTAGACCTAACTAATCATATAAATTTAATAAATTCTTGATTTTTTTATATCTAATTTTATCTTTTTATCTTATATTTTCTTTTTTACCAAATTCCTAATCTATTATTAAGATTTTAAAAGTTTAAAATCAATTTGATAATTGTATAGATTATTGTTTAAGAAAATCCTAGTAAAATCAATTTATTATATTAGAATATATTTAAATGAATAAAAAAAAACATTGATTATTTGTATTTTTTTATATATGTTACATTATACGTATAAAATTTATTAATTTAAAATTTATCAAAATTCATCTAAAATGTATCAAATTTAAACTAAATTTTTTGTAATCAGAAAAAATTTTGAATTTTTTAAACTAAATTTTTACGGGTCCTAGGTTACCACCAATCGAGGACGCAGTCACATGTCATGCCAACCTTTGATCCTTCGAAAAAATTTGAATCCAAAAATTTTTTTAATTCTTTATTTTTAAAAAAAAATTTTTTTTTTCTTTTAGGAGAAAAAGCTTTCTTAGTTGTTTTCTAAGAGATGAAGCTACTACTATTAAACCAAAATAAATAGTTAACCTTAACTGAGTTGCTGAAAAGTTAAAATTTTTATGTAATTAAGATCAATTGCAATTCAATTTAATTGCAATTAATTGCAATTTTTACCTTTACTATAGCGAACAATTGCAATTTTTTATCTTTACAATAAATTTCGCGATAATTTAAAATTTTTTTGATCTCTTTAACTTTTAGACTAGACAAATTTATGCATTTATATTTGTAAAATTTGATTGAATATTTTAATGCGCAACTTCTATTTTTGCATATAACAAATGATGAAAATAATAAATGCGCAAATTTTGTCTAATCAAAGTCAAAAAAAAAAAAAAATTGTTAAAGAAATCGGTAATCAGTAATTGATTACTTTTTTTTATTGCAGGTTTGCAAAAGTATGTGAAATTTGAAGATTAAAAAAAAGTAATCACTAATTTCCGATTTCAACATTTTTTTTTTGACTTTTAGACTAGACAAATTTGCGCATTTATCATTTGTAAAAATTTGATTGAATATTTTAATGCACAACTCCTATTTCTGCAAAATTATTTTTATAAAATTTTTACAAAATAATAAATGCGCAAATTTTGTCTAATTAAAGTCAAAAAAAAAAAAAAAAGCCGATGAAATCAGTAATCGGAAATCTGTGATTACTTTTTTTTTTTAATAATCAAATTTCACATAATTTCGCAAACCACAATAAATACAGAATTATATTGCCATTAACTGTAACTGTATCTAAATGATTCATTAAATTTGCATAAACCGTTCCTTTGTTTTTTTTTGATTATTGGTTGTGATCTGGAAAGAAAATTATACTGATATTTGCCATTATTTGAGGGTCTAAAAAAGGCATCGTCGAAAGAATGTAAATTGACATCATTTGGAGGTCTAAAAAGAGTACCGGTATCTTTTTGATTATCGGCTGTGATGGGAGAACATAAATTATACTAATGCTTGTTGTCATTTGAAGGTCTAAAAGAAGCATCTTTTTGATTATCGGCTATGATCTGGAAGAACATAAATTATACTAATGCTTGTTGTCATTTGAAGGTCTAAAAAAAGCATCTTTTTGATTATTGGCTATGATCTGGAAGAATACTATCGACTATGCTGAAAGAACATAAATTACACTAATGTCTACCGTCATTTGAAGGTCTGAAAAGTAACATTTGTTCAGAACTTTGACATTCATTGAAACTAATTTTTTTTAAAAAAAGATTTAGAATGCTATACCATATACATGTCTGTGTGGTTTGTCAATTTTAATTCAAAAACTACAAGTTTTGACATCAAATATCTCCAAATATACTCATACTTATGTTTATTATTACATATTTTATCATGTCATTATATTTTTTAAACAACTGCAAAAATTGCATCACCAATCAATTAATCAATTAATTGGGTTCAAATAAAGACAATCACTTCATAGATACCACATTTCACCGACAATTATTCACCGACAAGTTCATTTCACCTAAGCTCATTTCATAGACATTGTCGTTAGGGTCAGGTTAGAATTAAAGTTAGTGCAATTTATAAAAAAAAAAAACTTGCTGGTGAATGAGCTTCGGTGAAATAACCTGTCGGTAAAATGTGGTGTCTTATGAATTGAGTGTCGGTGAAATAATACGGATCCTAATTAATTGGCGGCGCAGCCACAATTAATCAATTATGAATTCTTTTAAAAAAATTGACTTAATCGATTTTTGGCTATTTGATGTAGGAAAAATGGCAAGAGAATTAGATAGTCATACAACTTTGCAATAGTTGGCGGTAGAAACTATTTTTTTTTACATCTTACGGATCATCGACTTCTTGTAGCCAACTATGCAAAATTTTAATTTTCGGTTTAAAAAATTTAGGTCGATTACGAACACTAAAATTCGCTAAGCCTTTACGTAGTATAAAGTAGAGATATTCTGGCAAGTTAAGATTTTTCCAAATTTGCTAATTGTAAAACTTTATTAAAAATATTACAAATTACAATTTTATTGTAACATAACATAATTCTTTGTCTATTTAATTCTAAAATAAAAAAAAGCACTTGTATTTGCGCAGTGCGAAGTAACTTCAACGGTCGGGAGGGTAAAGTGGTGGATTGACGGATAAACATGATGGGCAATTTACATTAAACCAGTATTGTTATCGTTATAGGGATTTTAAAGATAATACAAATATAATATGGCATTACTTCAAGGTACTCATCCCCAAAATTCCGGGTCGGGAGACATCGGAATCCTGATCGGCTGTAATGAAATAATAGCCGTTCATTAAGTAAAAGATGCCCAGCCGATAATTTTGCTAGACTATGCTAAGCCTTATTGATAAATGCCGGCCTATCTCTCTGAATAAGATAATCAGCTACTGCAGTATTAGTCTCTAATCAAAGGGTATTTGTACAATTATCTTGCAATCCATTGATCACAATCGAATATTTTTTACTTAGTTCGATTTGTTTTGATGAGATGAATCAAATGGTATAAGAATCAATAGATTCCAATTATTGGGTTTGCAAAATTATGTAAATTTGATCATTTAAAAAAAAGTAATTGATTTCCGATTACTGATTCAACTTTTTTTGTTATTGACTTTTAGATTAGACAACATTTGCGCATTCATTATTTTGTAACAATTTTATTATTTTTTATAGAAAATAAAAGTTGCATATTCATCATTTTGTAATATATTTGCAGAAATGAGAGTTGCGTAAAATATTCAATCAAATTTTTATAAATGATAAATGCGCAAATTTAGTCTAGTCTAAAAGTCAAAAAAAAAGTTGAATAATTTGATTCTCATATAATTGATATAAGTCATTTGATTTTTAATTCATAATATCGATATTTTAGCGCATCTCATTTAAAAGCAGTTTCAGCGTACGTACCTTCCTTTAATTATCATAGCAATAACAGTTAGCCTGAATATTAACTTTTTCAACATAGATGCCGAAGCTTAATCGAACTTAATTCTATGCTTATCCTAAAAAAGCAGCGATTATTGAGTTGATCATAATATGGGGTTAATGAATCACTGTATATACAGTCATATGCAAAAGTAGTGTAAATCAATTGCCGGGGTAACTAATCTATATGTTTTATAGTGCTAGAAAAATAACTTTAAAAATAAGATCTTATTTAAGCATGCTTGCTTAATAACGACTCTTTTGCAATGCTTCTTTCGAAACCTTAAGGTAACTGAAGAAAAAGATTAGCTTCTATGACAACTGAGGAACAATTGAATTATCGAAATGACGATGGATCCTAGTGTCACCAACCTAAACTATTTCGCTACGTACTAATGTTAGGGTTTGAGAGTAATTTTGGTTTGATCTGATTTTGAAATTTGATTTGAACAGATAGTGAAATTTTTTAGACTGATGTTAAATAATGAACAAGAAAAAAAGAATAGGATCGGCGCAAAAGATATTGTTGAAAAAGAAAATACAAGTGATAAAATTTATAAATCACAAGGCTTACATCTAAATATTGGTAATAACGATAAGGGATTAGCTATACGTATCCAAAACATTTAATGCTTAAAAATTAGTCAGATTCTATGATTCATATTGGGAATACCGATACGCATAGACAATTTAAGTTAGCGTTACACGATCTTCATCAAATTTAACGCATACCCGATTGTTTTGGCCGAATCTATTGGATTTTTACAGTGATAAACTATTGATGAAATCCGTTGAAGCACCTCAGATCTATAGTAGAAATAGATAGATGGGATTTAAATAAAGGTTGAAATTCTTCAAATCAGCCGAATTATACAATTTTATGAGAATTTACAAGATAATGAAGCGAAGGTTTAACCAAACCTTCTATTTATTTTATTTCTTGATTACATGTAATGTCGGTATTCTCAACAAATTCAGGTAGAGATGAGTAAGGTAATGATGTAAGTAATAATTACTAATTTTTCATCCCAGTACTTAACACATACTAAGCATACCAATTATTACCTATTACGAATGATTATTACTTATTATGCTTGGCAAATGTAATCTGGGAAGTAAATTTTAAACGTTACATAAGAAAATTAATGAAATAATTGGAAATAATAAGTGATAATATGTTTCTAAACTTGTCCACTTCTAAATTCAGGGACTCGCTCCAGATCTATGAAACTTCACTATTTATTACTAGCTATAAACCATCTTTATGTTTTAACACATTATATGAGTGTCTCCAAGAGAAAAGCTGTCGCAGGCTTTCAATTATATTTTGTATCGAACCCAATCTCTAACAAATTGAACTGATTGTATCCGATACAAATATGATTGAAAGCTTGATGACAGGTTTTCTCTCAGCGACACATATTCGCCTTAATGAATTTTAATTAATATAAATATATACATACTTATATATTTTATACGTATTGTTTGATCTCAAAAATTAATTCCTTAATCGCAATTAGAATAAACAACATGCAGGAACAATCGTTCGGCAAGCTTTTTAACAGCCCTATTACCATCCATGAAAAGTAAGCAATTTTATATAAATATAATAAATAATTCTGCGTAATATACAGTAAGTACGTACAACATTTATTTTTTAATATATATATATAATTAAACAAAATAAAAATGTATATTATATATATATGCATAATGATAAATAATTACCAGATTATATTTGCCTGAGTAACTGTTTAGGCACTAAAACTTGCCATCAGGTTTTTTCAATCGGACACAATCTAGCAAATTAGACGATACAAAATATAATTCCTTTGCTGACACTCATATAGTATATGATAATAATAAATATAACGATAAGTGTTCTTTATATTAAAATTATAAATGATTTTTTTTAGTAGTGGAACGTTACATTCTCAAAATATTAGAATAGGTTACCCAGGCAATTGATTTACATTGGCCGATCATACGAATGTCTTGTCCTATGACAATATGATGGTTTCATGGCATACAGTTGTGTTAAATTAAATTCTACATATTGAGTGTAACAAATAAATTTTGCATATAATGTTTTAATTTTTATTTAATCTTTTTTTTTGTAACTATATTCCTTCTACGACCAACTGGTCACATTATTCACTTTCTTTATATCTTTCTCTTATTTCTTGACATGGTCATAGCCATGGCATACTCTGATAGAACATTATATCGTCCATTATACCAAAAACAAACTTACTCAAGTTGGATGTTTCCAAGGGTAATTAAAAGTATCGCTGCATGTTTATCATTCGCCTTTTTCATTGCAATACAATTTATTCATCTAAACCAACGCCATGTCATTTCAAATCATTCTCCGTCGTCTTGGAAATTTGATGAATCTAAAGTATCTATTGATAGTATTAGCAATATCATAGTTGTCATCGATGGTGATCAACAAGCAACCAGTTTACAACCTATTTATTGTAAACTAAATAAAAGAAATGAAAATATTTACACTCATGTAATTGTTACCGGCAAAGGTCGTGGAATGGGCGGCACAAAACTATTAAGGTTTAATTCCCTATTTCAAAATTGTGATGTATCCGTATATGACCTAGAACTTCGTAAAGATATTTCTTCCAATGAAAATATCGTATCATTGGTATTTCATGGAATAAATTATGCGTTAAATCAAATTCGACCGGATGTTTTGATTTATATAAATGAACCTGAAAGTGAAACTGTGCTTGGTATTGAGGCCGCATTAGTTGCTACTCCTGAATCAAATAGTATTACAAAGATTGTAATACCTAGTAAGCATACAAAAAATTTAATGTGGATAACTGATTTATCTATAGAGGCACTCAAAAGTATGTATAATTATTAGTAATTCTTCTTCTTTGATTTCTTTTGATTCATCCTTTGATCTTTTTTTTTAATTCACATCCTTTATATCTTATCATTTATAATCTTATTCATTGTTTCTTATATTTTGTATCACAGACTGGAACACTCCAAAAATTCAATTACAAGTGGTCACTCAAAATCGTCCAGACTCTCTAGCACGTCTTATGAGATCTCTCAATTCATCTATTTATTTTGGTGATGATGTGCAACTCACTATACACATGGATCAAGGTTCTGATCCTGTTACCATTAAGTATAGTCAAACATTTGATTGGACTTTTGGTCGAAAGAATATTCGACATCGAATAGTTCATGGTGGTTTACTATCTGCTGTGATAGAATCTTATTATCCTAGTGACAATCATGATTACGCTGTAATTTTAGAAGATGATGTTGAACTTTCTCCTTTCTTCTATATATGGGCAAAATATTGTGTCTTAAAATATAGATATGGTACTGATCGAAGTTTATCTGGTAGAATGTTTGGTGTTAGCCTTTACAACACAAAACTTAACGAATTACATTTACCTGGTCGTAGACCTTTTAATCCTGCTCTGGCTTTAAGAGGTACAATATATCCTAATCAATCTCCATATCTTAGTCAAGTTCCTTGTAGTTGGGGTGCCTTATATTTCCCTGAAATATGGCGTGAATATCGTATTTATCAAAATGCTAGATTAAATGATGTTAATGGTCTTCAATTACAAGATATATCTGTACCAGGAAGTAGATCAAATCGTTGGAAAAAGTCTTGGAAACGTTTCTTTATAGAACTTACTTATCTTCGTGGTTATGTAATGCTTTATCCTAATTATGAAGATTCAATTAGTTTTTCCACTAATCATGCTGAGATAGGTGTTCATAATCATAAGGAAGGAAAAAAACGTGATGTTTTTCGACTTCCATTAATGAAAGAAGATACTGTATTGGATGGTTTACCTGGTGGTCATTTACCAAATTTTAAAGATTTACCAACCATGGATCTTTGGGGAGAGCTTATACCACAAAAAGAATTAATTCAACGTGGACGTAAATTACATTTGAAAATTTCGAGTTGTCCTCCTAGTGGTCTTGATGAACTCACTTATGACCCTCAAGATTTATTATGTGTGGATGAAGAAGTTTTACGCATTAAAATGATGAAATATTCCGATTCTGAAATTAATCCTGATCAAGATACTTCCGACAATATAAAAATGGATGAATTAATAGCCGAAAAGGAAAATCTTGCAAAAAATCCAATAATAAAAATTGATAATCAAATAGTTCTCTCTGATCGCAAAGAGAATAAAGTAATTTTCTCTGATCATCAAGAGGATCAGGTATTTCTCTCTGATGACAAAACTAATAAAGTGATTCCCTCTGATCACAAAGAGAATCAAATAATTCCCTCCGATGACGAAGAAAATAAAGTTATTTTCTTTGAAAGAATAAGGAGTTCCCTTTGATGACAAAGATTTTCCTTTGAAACATGGAGGATAATCCTTTTATCCGAAATCATTAAAATGCATTTTGAAAATAGATGATAAAAGGATTTATCATGTGTATACATAATATTAATCAGGGCATATATGAGTATTTGATCATAGTAAAAATTATAATAAAACCATACTTATAAAAATTACTATGAACTTGAAGCCCATTTCCTTTCCTCTTACAAATTAATCAAAAATTCTTATTAGATAGAATAAAGTTCTTCAAAATAATATCTGGAAACTTTGTAAAAATTGCACGATTTGTATATAGAACTTTAGGAAAAAAATAACTTTTCGATAATTTAATATTGTAATTACACGTAAAATTTTATTCTAATTAGTTTACTTAGAAACCGAATGTTAGGTTATCTTAGTAAAAAAAAAAAAAAAAAAAAATAGGTTCATATATCAGACGTTAAAAATTTTTTATATTATCTATGTATAATCCTTTTTTTTTTTTTTTTGTTTACTGTATAAGATAAATATTTTTAATAAAATTAATAATAATATTTTAAAGTTATTTCATAACACTATTCATATTTGCTTCCCTATCAATTTCTTTTCTTGTTCAACACTTTTATAATAGTTGATTATGAAACTACATTTGTTTCGTTATGTTAGTTTATTAAATATACAAAATATCTCTGATACAGTATACAAAACGATTTGGGTGCTTTCTACATAATCTAACTCCAAAAGATTAAGGAAGTTACTTCCCTCTCGCAAAACGTGTGCGAGGGCATTATCTTTCGGGAACTGTATGTATTTTTGTCACAGAATCAAGAGATAAAAAAAGATTATAAAATTTTATACAATATTTTTTAAAATATTGGTTGTCTTATTAAACATAATACACCAACTTGATACATTTGAATTAAAATGTAAATATATAAAATTTACATATTAACTTGCAATTAAATAAATATATTTGATATTTGAAGATTTATAGAATATACTGTATTTATAAAAAAAATCAATTTAATTTTTGATTACAATTGTTTAAAAAATTTTTAAAGTTGGTTAATTTTTTTTAAAAAAAATAAAAAAATAAAAATTTTTGACATATTGTTAAATTAACCAATTATAATTAAGTATTTTTTGTGCTACTATACAAGTATTTTGATGTAATTTTAGTGTATAAACCTGCAAAATTTCAACTATAATTATTATGTAAAAAAAATATAATAAAAAGAAAATTTTCTATTTAAATTAGTATACTATATATTACAACAATGGTTTTTTTGTCGATTAGTTAAAATAAGATACTTGTAACTATAGTTGTACTAGCATGACTGGCAGGTTATAGGATATCTGTATAACTTAAGTTATACAGAGAAATGCAAACTAGTACTGGATAGTGCAAATCTAAAATATGTCCTTGTAGTTATATAAATCTATAGAACTAAAAAAAACTAAAGTTCATTTGAAAAGATCTAAATAAAGAGATAATATGAATCTTTGATGATACTACTATAAAGATTAGTTCTAGAAAATGGATATTAATGTGAAAGAGCCAGATAGGCAAAAACCTTAAGATAAGAAGTATCATCAATCAGATTGTCAGAATTAAACAAAAGAAAAAGAATATCAAATTAGCTTAATATATTAAGAACAGATTACAGTCCTACTAAATTATTTGGATTAAAAGTCTGAAATCAAAACAGAAGTATACTATAAGTACTAGAGATATACTATAAAGTAAATGTTGGAATTTAGATGAATTCTACAAGAGCCAGTCTTGTTAATGTTTTATAAAATAGATAGATAGTTAACCAAAAGATATTCTAAGACCTTACAGTCAGATGGCATGTTTTAGAATATATAATGGCTTGGCAGATATATAAAAAAAGAGATTAAATGTTAGGTTAGATAGCATTTAATTGTACAGAAATCAAGGATTACTCATCTAGATACAATATAAGAATTAGAGTATTTAAATAGGTATCCTCTTAGTAGATTATAGATATAATAGCTAGTGTAGAATTCTTGGATAACTAGTTATATACTTATCTTGTATAAGTTATATATAATGCATTGATTAAAAACACAAATAAGAGGTGTGGTAACCTAGTGAAATGGTTAGGTTGTCAACTTTCCAAATGGTAGATTGGATGTTCAAATCCTATTGATGACAAAAATTTGAATAATCACTTATGTAATATTCATATTATGGCAACTGTTACTAACAATTGGATTAGGATACCTATAATGAAAGTTGCACCAGTATAACTGGCAGGTCATAAAACATCTATGTAAATATGACATTACATAAAGAAATGCAAACTGACAAATTAGGCAATGCAAACACTAGATAAGTCCTTGTGTTCATATAAATCTGATGAAATTAGATAACAAGAAGTCCATTTGTGAAGACTCAAGTAAAGAGGTAGCTGGATCTTTGACAACTCTACTGTAAAGGCTAGCTTGGAGAAACAGATACCAAGGTTGTAGTACCCAGTCATAGTAGCCAGATGGGCAAGAATCTTCAGGTTGGGAGTCTCAAAGGTACCACTAACTAGGTCACCAAAATAAACTGAAGAAAAAAGATATTGGACTGACCTGATATACTAATGAACTGGTTATAGTCCTACACAGGCTATCTGAATTGGGAGTTTGATAAAAAGGCAAATAAAAAAGCAAGAGTATATTAAAGTACCAGAGTTATACTGTGAAATAGATACTGGAGTCTAAGTGAACTCTACAAGGGCATAGTAGTTTAATAGTCAGCCCTGACCGCAAGTGTTGGTTCTGCTATAGCAATATCTAGGTCAGTTATAAAAATAAGTACAAAAGGTTATCTAAGTAAAAAAAAAGTTATATATAGAAAAACAGAAAATTTTAACTTTAATACATAGCAAACTTGATTTTTTAATAAGATAACCTATCTTTGTCTTCTAAGTATATTTGTTCAAAGCATAATTTTACATATAATTGTTAATTTAAAATTAGTAAATATTTGTTTTTGGCAAAGTTACATTTTAATTTGTACAAAATTAGCAAAATTTTAACTTGATTTTTAAGTTTAATTTTTTCTTTTTTTCTTGTTCTATATAACTGTAAATTTTAATTTAAGTTAATAAGTTAGATTTAAAAGAATCTTAGCTCAAAGTTACATAATAAATTCATATATTTTTTAAAAAATTTTAATTATAAATAGCAATAAAAGAGACATGTTCTAAGTCTGTTATACATAAATTAAAACTAATAAGAAATTATATCTATCACAATTGAATCTAATATAAATAATTTAATTTGTGATTGATTACAGGTGAGAAAGATTCATTTTGAATTAGGAACTGTTTCTGCTATAGATTTTTAACTGTTAGAATTTTAGCTATTGTGATTATGGGCTATTAAAATTATAGTTGTTAGGCAAAACACAAAAAAAAAAAATTATAACAATATAGTTCATTATTATAATTTCCTTTATAGTTGAAATTTTGACTTAAACCTAATTTTAATGATAGATTTAAACAATTATTTCTTTTATTTTTTTTAGCTTGTTTTGTTTTCTCTTTTTAGACTAATTAAAATAAACAATTTCATTAATTAATTAAACATGATTCTTGCATTTAGAATGCTTTTATCTAAAAATTTTGACTTTTGGAATTATTTGATCATTAGAATTTTAGTTGTTAGAATTTTTGATTGATATAATTTTTTGTTATAATTATGACTTGTTGGGATTTTAACCCAAATCTAATCTCAATAATTCTAATCTTGATCTATTATTACTAAAATATTATCTGATTATTGTATATAGCTAAATTGCTTATAAAAAGCAGTTTTTACCTTTCAAGTTTTATCAGTATGACTTTGATATTTGTTATATAACATTTTTTCTTTATAAAAAAAAAAATATAAATATATAAATATTAACAAACATTATAAATATAGAATCCTTATATGAAGCTTTATTTGATTTTAAAGATGACTTTAATCAAAAATCTGATGCTAACCTCACTAGCAAAACAATATAATTCATCACCTACATTATACCTCAACTACACAAGCATCTACAATCCATATCATATAATTCTTTGAGACCAATATTTTATAGAACATCCAACTAGAAGCTTTACCAAAAATATCTGCAGAGCCTACATTTTAGCAATATAGTCTTTCCAAAAATGTAACAGAGAATGGGAAGTCTTGGTCTTCCAAATTGATTGGAGATCAACTTAGTCTTTTTTTAACCATAACCAAATAACAACTCATAATGTCATAAACTTTAAACTCAACTATCTTAAATCTTACAAAATTAAAATCTTATTAAATGAACTTCCTACCTATTTTTATTTTTACAAAACCTATTCACATACATTTTACAATACTAACTGTTTTAACTACAATCTTGCTGATTCTCTAACCCATTGGCATATATGCTCAAACCTATTACTTATCTTCAATATTATTCAAACTAGCATATCTGAATACATTAATTATACAAATCTTGATTTATTTATAAACCAACAAAAAAAACTTATTTATAAAATTAGTAATTACTATGCCTTCTACCCTATACTTCTTCAAACCAATCAACACTATCTTGATATTATACTCAAAGGACTTATCCCTAAATCTTTAATTAAGATTATATAAAACTTTAACATCTTATACAAACTAGTCTTATAAACAATTGTTGCTATTCTGCTTAAAGTTAATAAACTTTCTTATAAACAAATATAGAAACCATATTGTATAAACTTTGCTAACTAGAAACAACAACAAGGACTTAAACCACCCTATGCCAGACTCTCATTTTAATTAAATTAAAATAACAAAAGAAACCCTAATTGCAAAAATTATACTTATTCTGTCTATGTGAGCTATCTGACCAACTACACCCTAACTCTAATACCTGTTTACCTATTGGTTATGCTATTTGTAAAATCAATATCTGAACTATTCTTTGGATCAAATACAATATTTCTTATAACTATATTCTAAATTTACAAATCTAGATAAGTCTTGACTACTTTAGTAGGTTTAGGTTATAGATAAATATGTTTGAGCTTTTATTCTTAAATGTAGTTTTTCTTTTATTTGTATTTAGAGTAGCTATATAGTTAGCAGTTTAATAGTTTAGCCCTGACTGCAAGTGTTGGTTTTAGCTATAGCATTTATATAGAAATTACTTTTTGTATATAGCAGCTCCATGTAGCTACTAATTTTTAAACTACCAATAAAGATATGAGCAAAGCCTCATCTTAATACCAAAAAAAAAAAAAAAAAAAATCTGATGCTGACATTAAACATATAGCATCAAATAATAAGACTTTAATTCTTGATTTGCATTTATTAAAAGCATTGTAAGAAAAGATAACTGGATTAATCAAAAAATCTGAAGATGAACTATGTAAAAGTGGTAATAAATTTTCTAAAAAAAATTATGAAACAGAAATGTTTCAGAAAGAATTTGAAAAACTAGTACCTCCTGATTCTGTAATACTACTAAATTAACATGTTGTGCTATTGTTGATAATAATGATCAACCAAATATAATTCAAAAATGCAACAGAATGGCTGTTGTCTATATAAGACAATTATTTGGCACATGAGAAATTGATTCTTTGGCTATACAAAAAATTAAAAATAAAGTCTCAAAGTTAAAAATCTGTTTGAATCATTTTAATAATATAATAAAAAAAAATGTGTCTTGAATAAAATTAATGCATGTAATAGTATTAAATAATTTGCAATTTGCTTTTATTAAACATTTTTATTGTAATAAAAAATATTGTGTCAAATAATAGCTAATGTATCTTAGATCATTTGAGGTACTTTATATAATGATTAATATTTGAGATATATCTGCTATCAACTAATGTAAACATTGATCTTAGGCACAACATATATATAAATCAGATTAAAATTAATTAAAACTAAAATTAAATAAAGATTGTAATTAAAATAAAATAATAATTTTTTTTTTTTTTTAAATGTTAAGGTGAGTATATGCAATCCAGGATTTTACTGATAGTATAAGTTGGCTAATGCCTGACATGTACAGACACAGAAGCAATTACAGAAAGAGTGTACAACTAGCCACTCGTACAACTTTAGTTATTGTCTAATTTAAGTAGTCTGCCTAAAGGTTTTACACTAGCTGCTATATCTAGAACCCATCTGTAGATCCTCTATTTAAACACTCTGATTCTGCATCTACCACACCCTACTAGCAACTCTGGTAAACTGGTAAAGATATGCCATGGTCACTAAGTCATGTTTAACTTTGTACTAAATCTATCAGTGCATTCTGTATCCCATACTTATAGCTCACTTAGTCATGCTTTGGCCTAAACCATCACTTGCAGTTAGGGCTAACTATTAAACTGCTTTTACTTTTGTAAGATTCACCCAAAACCCCAGTACCTATCTTTCCAATATCCTCTTCATCATCCCCTACTAACCACTACTCAGGACTGATAGGACTTCTCAGACTTCCAATTCAGATGGCCTGGTATAAATAAAATAATTATAAAAATTACTTATTACTTTTTTTAGTATTAAAGTGATCTTTTTAGTTTTTTGACTTTTATTAATAACTTTTTTAATAATGTGATTCTATAAATTGCTATAAAAAAAGTATATAATTAGCTATACATATAACTTTTCTATATTATTTATTTAAGAAATTTACTTAAAAATTTTTTACCAATTGCTATATTTAATATTTTTACTTAAGTATTCTATTTTAAACTCTAAATTTGCAATTTGTGTTAACATTACTAGGTCATATTCAGATTATTGTCTCAATCTTAAAACTATTTTATTCTTAAGATAAACCTTCTAAAGCCTTTTGTACTTATTTTTATAACTAATTTAGTATTATTATAACAGAAATAATAATTGTAATTAATTTTTTATTTTTAATACTATGTTCTTATAGAGTTCATTCAAATCTCAGCATCTACTTTACAGTATATTTTTGGTACTTTAGTATACTTTAGTCTGTTTTTTAAACTTTCAATCCAGATAACCTATATAGGATTATAATTAGTCTATCAATCTATTGAATTAGTCTAATATCATTTTTTTTTGGTTTGTTTTAGCAGCCTGGTTAGTAATACCTTTAAGACTTCAAATCTAAAGGTTCTTACTTATCTGAGTACTTTGATATTGAAATCTGTTTCTTATATTTAGTCTTTATAATAGTATCATTAAATATCTGTACTATTTCTTTATTTAGATTTTCTTAAATAAATTTTTTGTTTTCTAATTTCAATAAATTTATACAGTTACAAGGATTTATTTAGAGTTTGTATCTTACAATACTAGTTTGCATTCTTATAGTTACACAAATGCTCTATAACCTGTTAGTTATACTAATAAAACTACTATTACAAATATCTTAACCTAATTATTAGAAATAGTTGTTATAATATAAAAATATTATAAAAAAAAAACTCTTTCCACTAATCCTTTTTACAAATTTAGTCAGAACACAAAACTATAAATAACTCAACAAACAGTATAGAAAACATACAAAAAAGCATTAAGAAAAAGAAGCAGACAGGCAAAGCACATAAATAGATTACAAAGTTGCAGCAATAGAAGTAAACCATATAACATAGCAGCAGCTTTTATCAAAAATAAAGAAAAATTTAAAAAAAATTGAAATTTTCTGGAGAATTATAGTTGACTTAAAAAAGAACAAACAACTACACGTGATCAGTCATCTGAGCAAACAACAAGTAAACAAATACAATACGTACAAATTTGAAAATAAATAACATG
This sequence comes from Cetraspora pellucida, assembly GCA_910591915.1. Lineage (NCBI taxonomy): Eukaryota > Fungi > Glomeromycota > Glomeromycetes > Diversisporales > Gigasporaceae > Cetraspora > Cetraspora pellucida. The sequence goes on from CAJVQA010003222.1 coordinate 19,063, forward strand.
TACAACAAAATAAACAAAGAAACAGAAATAGAACTAGATATGCAAAGTAAACTAGAACAAAATTTGGGAAATATAGAAGCTACACAAACACAGAGTTTACTTAGATATATTAGCGATTATAGGGCAAAAGTAATAAGATATATGGATAGCAAAGAAATCATTAAAGTCTTAGATACAACAAAACCAGCAAGCCCAGATGATATAGAGTTAATAGCAAAAAGCTTAGTAGTAGAAGATGTAGATAGAATCATAGTATATGATTTGCTTCTATATAGTCAAATAATAACAGCACTTAGGAAAGTGAATAACATAGAATTACAAAACAAAAGCATAGAAGAATATGCTAGAAAAATCAGAAACATGAGCCTGAACCCAAAATTAGTTGAATTTCTTTTAAACATGAAGTTAAAAAAGAATTCTGTAAATGAAGACAAAATGCAAGGAATAGAAATTACCAAAAGTAGCAAGGATGCTAAAGTGGAAGGTAGTAAAAGAAGAAGACAACAACTAAAAAAAGAAGAAAAAGGAAAAGAGGAAGAAACAAGTGAGAAAAAAGAAAAAGCTATTGATAAAACAGAAAAACAAGAAAAGAAAAAGTCACAAACTAAGAAGTTAGAAGAACAACCATAGTATAAAGAAGAAACAAATATTTCACTAGAACATAGTGTATGGGCCCTAATGAATAGAGGATGCAACAACAACAGCTCATACAAAACCCAAATATCAATTAGCAATCTGAAAGGAAACACGGTACAAGAAAAACTGCAATATATAAAGACTATACTAGGAGAAAACAAACATATAAAGTCAGTCGAAGAAAAATTAATGAAAGAAAACAAATGGATGGAGTTAGATTTTGATTGTATTAGTAGCAGAGAAGCAGCAATAAAAGAACTTCACAAGAAAGATATAACAACAACAGA